>JAJHZJ010000336.1:8909437-9081937 GCA_023548195.1 Bettongia penicillata ogilbyi
AAGCTCTAGCCAAGTAATCATCAGACTCTTTTCCAGGGGTGAATAATTAAGATGTAATTAAAGCTCACACCCACTTGAACAGTATAACAGAATTGAAAGAGTACATGCTTTGGAGACAGAGGTCATAGGTTCAAATTTTCCCTCATAAGTTTACTACCTGAATGTTCCTGAACGTTCTGAACTTTGGCTTCCTCACTTCTAGAGTGAGGCTCCATGACCTCCAATGGCATTCCTATGTTATTATCTAAGTTCCTTTGAGCTTGTGAATATGTTGAATATAAAAATAAATATTTATTAAATATAATAGTGTAAATAATTAAAAAACCACAAATTTTTTATTTTTACATCTAAAACTAAAGAGAAAATCCCATTTGGAGCAGTAGTTGAAATGATATTGACATCTAGGTACCCCCTGATCTCAACTGTTTCCGTTCACTATTTTTCTTTCAACTTTTCACATGGAAGGAATTCTTCAGACTGAAACAGGCCTCTCTGCCTACAGATCCTCTGATTGCTACATGTCCTTAACTCTGAGGACATTGAGCTTTGGTGTTAATTTCCTTTATATATTAAAAATGTTACTTACTTTATTTATTTTAATTACTCTAGGACTTACTGTTTGAGTTTCCTAGGCTGTTCATGCTTTGGTGAAGCTGCTTCGGTGTTTCTTTTACTGTCAGTGCACAAAGGACCTTCTGTACTCTTCCCATGGATAGCATAAACTAAAAAAAAAAAATCATCCCTACATTTGATAACATTTTCCCTTTGTGACTCCATACTTCTCATCCAAGATTATTGTCATTTATCTTAGTTAAATCTGGCAATCCCAGAGTCTACTGCCTTGCTCACAAACCCCTCTGTATCTCTTTTCTGATGAATAGGCCTTCTAGATTTTATGATTCTTCTCATTTGATTTCAGCTTTTTACTTATTTTTTTGAAACTTTTCTTGGCAGAACTTTTTTTAAAGGGACCATATCTTTTTTCTTATGTAAAAATAAAAAAAACCACACACACACACAACATAGCAGTTAAAAAAAAAACAGTTACACAATAATGAGGACTATTGCCATGAAACAGATTTATATGTAGAGCTCTCTCTCCAAGCTCATTTTGCCTACTCCTTCTCTGAGCTGCATACTCTTCCCCCAGGCAATTTAGGCCCTCAGAGGCCATCTAACCTTTCCCCCACAGTGTTCTAGAGCAATCTTGAGGGGCTAGAGGGGGGTGTTTTTATTTCCTTCATTTTTACTGCTTACAAGGCACCATCCAGTGGATTTTTCTCATTATTAGATATCCAAAGCTCTTAGAAAAGAATTTTTACCAACCCAATATAGTGAGAATAGTTAGTATAAAAACATTCTTCCAGAAGTTTGGGACATACTCTCACAAATGCCTACAGAGTCCAGGGCAAAGTAGGGTCATGTTTAGAAAGAATATATGGTAAAGGGGCAACTCACAACTCCTGATTATTGGAAGTTTTTTTCTTCCTTTGTAAGTCTTCATGAAGTTCCCCTTTGGTGTTCCCATTTTTTCTGATCTCCAGGGATCAGTGCCCTTGTAGAGTCCTGAAGTTGGCTTTCCTTGGTCGTCTAGTTTCTCTTAGACTTTCAGTGAAGTTCTTGCCATCAGCCATCTACGGATACTACCATAGATACTGATGGAAAGTTCACAAAATCATTCTCTGGTGCAAAAGTAAAGGGGGAATTCCTTAGGAAGGTTGAGGACAGAGACAGAGTTTTTGTTTTCTGGACTCCTACATGATTCCCTTTCAAAGATTTAGCTGACTAGCTTGCTATTGGAATGTCAGGTTCTGAACTAGATCTATTTTTTAAAATCCAAGAGACACACAGTGTTACTGATTCTCTTCAGACAACCACAAAACATTTCTGGTGTGGGGTCATTTGATTTCATTCATGTAAATAAATAGTTTATACCTTCAGCTGATTGATTCAAAAAGATCTGTTTAGGAATTTTTCTCATAGAGTTTAAACTTCGGAGTGACTTTTCAATAAAAGCCTCTAGGAAATATTAACATCTAGTTTATAAAACTTTGGTTGGTTTATTAATCTTATGATACAATTGAAAAGACAGTCTTATGTGATAAAGGTATCAAGTTATAAAGCTTGTTGTTAGTTGTATAAATCAAGGCTGAAGGATATGGGATACCACTCTTATGTATACCATAGTTTAGAGATAGCAACAAAACTAGTCTGTTGATTGACAATATCTGTGTCAAGGTTAATGGAAGGACAAACATGCTCTTCTGACTAGGGTTAGATGCTTAAATCATAACACAGGTAGAAGATGTATTTAATTCTATGGCTGTGTCTAAAATAGATGATTCCATTCAGAGGTATGATGGTAAATATTTAACAACCAATCAGCTCTCCCAAATGCTGGACCCATTTTCAAGTTTAATCTGCAATTATTAACATATTCTCTATCTCTTTCTTATATCTAGATCAGGGATCAGCAAACTATGGTCCCAAGGGCAAATCTGTCTCACCACATGTTTTTGTATGACCTGCAAGGTAATAATGGTTTTCACAGAAAAGCATTTTAATGTTATTGCAAAATTATAATGAAGAAGCGTGGTTCAAAAGAAGAGATATGAGAGAATATTTCCAAAGCATTTTAATGTTATTGCAAAATTATAATGAAGAAGCGTGGTTCAAAAGAAGAGATATGAGAGAATATTTCCAATCGACCCTTTTGCAGCCATGGGAATTCCACAGGCATTATACATTCCACATCCTTGGGAATTTTTTCAATGTCTTGATTAGCTGTGCTTTTCATTTTCTTTCCTTTTTATTTTAAAAAAATGCAATTTATTGATGAGCAGGTAGATATCAGAAAAAAACCCAAAAACCCTGAAAAGATTTACATGAACTGATGCTTCGTGAATTGAGCAGAACCAGAATAATATTACACACAGTAACAGCAACATTTGGTAGACCTAGCTCTTCTCAGCAATGCAATGATCTAAGACAATTCCAAAAAACTCATAATGGAAAGTGCTATCCATATGCAGAGAAAGAACTATGGAGTATGAATGTAAATGGAAGCATACAATTTCCTCTTTTCTTTTCTTTCTCATGGTTTTTCGCTCTTGTCCTAATTCTTTCACAACATGACCATTGTGGAAATATATATAATATAATTGTAAATTTATAGCCTATATCAGATTGCAGGCCATCATGGAGAGGGGGAAAATTAGGGAGGGAGAAAATTCAAAACTCAAAAATTTTAAAAAGTGTATATTTAAAATTAAAAAGAAATAAAATTTAAAAAATGCTTTTTCTTATACGAGACAACTCTTTGGGAGGGGAAGGGATACTAGGGAAAACTACAGAAATGTTCAAAAACAGACATTGATAAAAACTATTTTTAAAAGTTTTATTGTGTTAAATTAAAAAAAAATCCTTGTGGGACAATACAAAAATAGGCAGCAGGATGAATTTGGTTCATGGGCTGAAGTGGGCTGCAGTTTGCCAACCCCTGGTCGAAACAATTAACAAGACAATAAATCGAGCTCTGATTTGTAACATTTCCTGCTTTCTGAGATATAAATGCTCATGCAGAAAATGTAATAATTTGTTCTCCCAAGGCCATGCAAGCTGGTTCCAGCATACGCCTGGTTTAATTCCACTCTTTCTCTTCTACTAGTACCAGTTGAATATGGATAATGTGCTGGGTCTGGGGAGGGGGGTTACAGGAGAAAATACACAGTCTATTCCCTAAAAGAAGTTATAATTTAATTAGGGACAAAGGATTTATAATCATGAAAGAATTAGAAGACAGTACAAGACAAGAGTACAATTAAGGGCTGAAATTTGTGATATAGACTACAAGTACAAGTACGATGGGGGACCAGGAAAAGGAGATATTAGTGAAGGTTGGTCTGATCAGAGAAGGCTTCCTGGAAGAGGTGAAATTTGAACTTGACCTTTTAGAATGAGCAGGATTTGCGAAGGTGGGGAGGAGGGGCAAGGGAAGGTGTCTTATAATGCCTAGCTTTATATTTTGCTCTCCCCTTACATCCATGACTGAAAATCCTATGTGGATAAGGGCTTACAAGTAAGTGGAATAAATAAGGAAGCAATACATTGTTTTATTTCTAAAGTTTAATTGACTCATTCTTTAGTTTAAAAATTAAAACAGCTACTATGTATAAGGAGGTACTATGCTAGCTTTATTAATGGTGGAGTCTATGATCTCAGCATGTATACTAGGTTGAAAAATTTTACTATTAATTTTTCTGGCCTAGATCTTGCCCACTTTATATTGATTTTAACCTTTTGAATGGGGTCCTACTTCTCAAACTTGGTTCCTGTGCCCTTTGGCTGAATTTTAGGATATGAAAGGAGGGAAATAATGCGATTTTAAAGAGCTATTACACTGTAATCTAATGACAACATCAAAGATATAGGGGCAGAGATTAAAAAGTTTTTGTCATAATTTATCCTTAAATAGGGGTTTTATCTATATTATTCCATCTTGAGACCCAAGCAAAGGAGAAAACTAATAATATAAGAACTAAAGTTACCTAGCACCTGCATTTTGTTCCAGTTGGTATATTGAAGGAATGATTTATTTTAAGGGCTCATTTTACAATGTACAATGTACCTTCAGAATTTCAAACACATTTAGTATGAAGCTTTTCTCACCTTGCTGGGTGAATGGCAGGCTACCTTTATATACAGATGTTTCTTTTGCCTGAAAGTAGGTCATATGAACAGTCATGGACATAAAAATATCCCATTAGGATAGTAACTGGAGTGAGACCATGTTGCATGCATATTTGAAACACCCTGTAAATTTTTTTGTTTAAATATTTTAAAAATTATTTGTTCTGGAAGAAATATTTTGTAGAAAATCAGCTTCTGAGGTCAGTATCTGCACAGAAAGTTGCTGGTTAATGGTAGGACCATTGTATGGAAATCAGTTTTAAACACAAAGCAATCTAGATAAGGGTCAGATTTCTTTCTTTTTTTTAAAGTTTTTATTAATTTTTATAATCATGATCATAGTTTTCCCTAGCTCTACTCTCCCACCATATCCCCTCCCAGAGAACCTTATCATATAACAAATATTATTTTTAAAGATTTAAATAGAAAAGAAATAAAATGAGAATTACTGATGAATACTGATCAAAAAAAGATTGAAAAATATGTTCAGGGCACAGCACTTGTTGACCTCCTGCCTCTACAAGGTGATGAGATAAGAATGTCTTCTCATTTCCCTTCTTTTGAATTATGTTCATTCTTTATAATTTTGCAATATTCACTTTTGATTTTTTGTTTATATTGTGTTGGTGTATATTGTTGGCCATGTTTATTTTATAAACTCCATCAAATCATGTAGATCATTCCATGCTTGTCTTTATTTATTTCATTCATCATTTATTTCTTTCAGCAAGTAACATTCCCTCCTCATCCTGTTGAGAATTTTCTCCAACTTATTTAAACAGACTGTGTTGGAGATACTATAATAGTAGACAGTGTCTTCTCATTGTCATCCTATTTGGAATTGACTTTAATTGAAATATTCAAAGATCTGATAGGTCATAGAGATCTGAATCAGAAATGATTCCCACAGTGATAACCAGCCATTTCCAGTCTGCTAAGATTTCACTTTGTGTGAGTGTGATATTTTTCTATAATTGCCATGCTCTTCCAATTTCTTCTTGGTAAAAAATATTTGATAGACATGTAGCTTCTGAGTCGCCTGCAGGCTCTTGACTTTGATTTCTTGACTTCAAACTATACACATTTTCCAACATAGTTTTGGCAACCTCCTTTGTCACTCCTTTGCTTTGAAACTACCAGGGACCAATTTAAAGGTTGATTTGAAAAGTTAACCCTCTTTCTCAAGAACCATGATCTTAGAGGGGGAAAACACATGGCTCTTCACCCTTTAAAGTATGGTCTTTCATTAGATACCATCAAGCCATAAGAAAACAGCTGAAGACGATGAGGCCAAGATCAGCAAAGAGAGGTGGCCAGAGCTGACTCTTGTCCTCTGAAAATTCTGGTAGTTCCAGCTACATGGCCAATAGAAAAAGGTTCCTCACAACCATGTGATAAGCCAACCATGCCCAATTACAGAAGGCCTTACTTGGTGCCCTAGTCTATGGAAGCAACTCCCTAGGGTCCTCCACTTGGAGACGCCATATCAAAATCTTAGGTGGTCTACCTCTTAGCTGTTCTGGCTTCCTTTCAGTCTCATCTGAAATCCCACCTCTTATGAGAAACCTTTTCTGATCCCTCTTTGTACTAATAGGGCAGCTAGCTGGCACAGTGGGTAGAGCAGTGGACTTGGAATCAGGAAGACTCATGCTCCTGAGATCAGATCTGGCCTGATGCTTACTAACTGTGTGTCCCTTGGCAACTTTATATGTCTCAGTTTCCTTCTCTGTAAAATCAGTTGGAGAAGGAAATGGCAAACCACTCCAATATCTTTGCTAAGAAAACCTCCAAATAGGGTCATAAAGAGTTTACCATGACTGAAATATCTGAAAATACCACAAGCACAGTGCCTGGCACATAGAACTAATTAATACTTTTTGACTTGATTTGATGAGCGCAAAATTATTTTAAGCAACATTATTTGTGATAACAAAAAACTAGAAACAAAATATGTCCAATACTTGAAGGAAGGCTGACTAAATGTGGTAAATGAATATAATGGAATATTACTTAACTGTAAGGAATGATGAACATAAATAATTTGGAGAAACTCAGAAGATTTTTAACTGATGCAGAATGAAAAAAATCAGAACCAAAAGAAAAAAAAATGTCCAAAATAATATAAACAAAGATAGTAGTAGAAAAGGAAATATTCAGTGAATAAAGATTTTCCTTCTTTGTTTTGGCTGATTCTTTTTTTTCTTTGTGAAAAGTATTAAGGAATTTTAGTGGTTTATTTCTTTTTTTTTTTAAATTCACCCAAGCACCATCCTTGTTCAAGTCTCTCTACCTCTAACTGCACTGTTGCATGATCTCCAAACTGGTTTCACAGACTCAAGTTTCTTCCTTTACCAGTCTATCCTCCATATCTCTTTTAAAGTGCTTTTTCTGAAATGCAAGTCTGACCATATCACTTTACAACTTAAAATATTCCATTGGCTTCATATATACAATCCTCTGACTTGAAGAACCAAAAACCTAAACTTCCCCACATCCTACTATTCTAGATTGATTATGATTTCCCTTCTTTCTTGAATTCTAATTCTTACCCAAACTTACCTTGTACTCGTCACACATAATACTATATCCCCTAGGTCCATGTTTTTTATACTACCTGTATCTCATAGCTGGAATACACTTTTTTTTCCTTCAAAGTAGCTTGAATACCACCTTCAGCACAAATCCTTTCTTGATTTTCTCCAAATGTTTGAGTCTTCTTTTGCAAAATTACCTTAAATTTTGTATATGCCTTGTATGTTCTTGTATGTGTATGTGTTTTTTCCTGGGATGGAATGTAAACTCCTTAAAGTCAGAAACCTTAACTTTTGCCTTTGTATCCTCAGTACTTAGCTCTATGTCTGGCACAAGGTACACATTTAATATATATTTGATTGGTCAAGTATACCCTTCAGATGTTGCAAGAGTTTTATAGACTTAAAGAATATTATAACTGGAAGAATTCTTGAGGATGCTTTAGTCCAACACCCTTATTTTCCAAGGTTGGAAAAATGTGTGTGTGCATGTGTGCATATACACATACTACATACATACATATATATATATACACACACACACATTTGGGTCCATTATATTTGCTGCACTTTATAACATAACTGGTACAAAAAGGTGTGAAAATAAATCAGCAACTTTTCCAGTTTTCTGGTAAACTATTTGGGTACTCCAGTGAAGAATTATATGTCAGTTTCAAGAGTGGTTTATTGACACATAAGATTCAAACAATGCATCTGATGTCACATTTTTTCACTTTAATAAAATATTATTTGCCTGTAAAATCAAAGATACTTTTAAAATAGGAAAACTGTATTTGGATAAAGATAGATAATTTTTAAAATCCATGTTAGACTATGTTTATATAACACAAAGTGAAGTAGCAAGTTAGTGATTATATTTTGAATTTTGGCAGTCCAAGAATCCTGGATGTATCATTCATATTTTTTTTTTACAGCAAACACTCATTTATTCTAATATCTGTTGTGATCAATACAAAAAAGGCATGTGATAGTCCTTGTTCTTAAGGATCTTGTATTCCTATTCAGGTGATACTAGGCATATATGAGTAATATAATTAATAATTTGTCTAGACAATTGGTTTAAGTGACTTGCCTAGGATCACACAGCTAGTAAGGGTCTGAACTCAGATCTTCCTATATCCAGGGCTAGTGCTGTATTCATTGTGCCACCTAACTGCCCCAATTTGGTTAGTACTTCATAAAGATGATTTTTTTGTGTGTGTGTGTTTGAATAGTTTGAGTTATACCATTAGACCAGGACTTTTAGTGTACTGAAGCTCTTTGGAAATCTGGTGAAGACTACTGACTTCTTTTCAAAATAGTGATGCCTATTTTCATAATGAAAGGAAGTGTTGTATTTTAGTTAGGGGTCAATGAAAATAAAGATATCATTCTACCATCCCCCATCTAAGTTCATTTACTTCTTGAAATCTTTTCATGGACTTCATGCACATCCATGGACCCCAGGTGAAGAAACTTTGTTTTAGGCTTTCAATTCAATTCAGTAGAGATTTAGGTTTAAAACAATATTTTAGGAACTATGAGGCATACACTGATAAAATATACTCCTTATTCTTGAAGGATTCATTGGTTCATTGGATAATTTCCATTTAGTTTGGTGCACAGAATCATAAAATTTCAGAGTTTGTAGGGACCTTCCAACTAGTCAAGAATCCCCTCAACCACATCTGATCATCCAAATATTGTTGGAAGGGCTCAAAGTGAGATGAAACTCTTTAGCCCCTAAGAAAGCCCATTCCACCTTGAGGTAGCTTTAATTCATAGGAAATTCCCTTACTTTAAATCCACATGCGCTTGCTTTGCAATTTCTATCCATAGCTTTTATTTTTGTCTTTGGCCAAGAAGAAAGGTCAGATTCCTTTTCTGTGAGTCAGTCCTTCATGTACAGGAAAGTCTTTGGTGTTTGTAACCTGAGCCTTTACTTGTTCAGGTTAAATATTCCCAGTTTCTTCAAGTGACCCTCTCATAACATAACCTTGAGGTAACTCTCTCAGTGCCTTTCTTTTGGATGCTCTCCAGCTTATCAACATTCTTCCTAAAAAGTGATGCTAGAGACTGAATACAAGTGTGAGGCCTGCAGAGTTCAGTAGGACTGTCACCTGGCTACTCCTAAACCCTATGTCTTTCTTAACAGAGCCCAAATTCACAACGGATTTTTGACACCATATCATAATCAATAGTTTTAATTTCATTTAAAATTATATTTTGTGTGTCTTGCTTCATTGATTCTTTAAAATTATAAAGTTCTCATGGTAAAGAAGTCTTTTTCTCTGAAGTTCTGCTTGAATTTGTTATGAAGTTATTCTTTTCTTCTGAATTCACCTTATTCTATAGTATTTCTTTGTTGTGCTTGTTTCTTTTTACTCATCTCCAGGTTCAGTTTCTTTATCAAGACTTCGTGTTTGAGTCCAACTCTACTCCCTCCCATACCCTTGGATGGAGTAGCCATGCCCTGCTTTGGATCTCTTTCTAGCAGCTAAGACAGGATCATGCAGGAATCCCTGAGATTTGACTCAGTATCCTTGTGGTATAACTTAGTTTGGGGTCACATTCCTCTCTTCATTACTTCTTTCATAGCCTGAACCTATGACCTCAATAGGTCTTACTCTGTGTTAGCATTAGCAGCAGACTTTTTACAAGACCCAGGTATTTTGTACCCCAGGTACTTCTCTGGCTTTTACCCCTCTATATAGTGCGATACTTCTTGGGTTTTGTCCTAACCCTTTCCACTGCAATAACTCTAGGTTCCTTGCTCTGTGCCTTCAGCTATCCTGGCTTATGTCTGCTCAGAACCTCTGTAGGCTTCTACTGGTTTCACGTGAGACCCTGAACTGGATGGAGGAGTTGATAATCATTTCGATTTGCTTTTCTTTATCCTTATTTCTTTTGGTGAGCTTTTACTCAAGAATTTGTGTTGGATCTGGGCTCCTCTGGGTCCTAACATGATGTCATTTTAGCTAACAGTACCCTCTTTAAATTTTATATTAGACTTAGTCCCCAAGCTATAGACTACCAATCTCTCTCTGTCTCTGTCTCTCTTCTGTACTATTACAGGTTTGTGTCATCTGAAAGTACAATAATCATGACACCCATGGCTTTAAAAAAAGTCTTTGATTTAATGCAAGTACAAATGCATGAAACACCATAGCAGTAATAACTACACTTTGAATCCAACCATTCTGGTACCTTGTACAGATCTTTGCACATAGTCAATATTTAATAAATGTTTATTGAATTGACTTTCTGTATTCAACTAGTACCGAATTCATTTGGCTTAATGTCATTTATTTCAAACCTTGTCTTTTCCACAATAATAGCAAAAAGATGTCAAAAATTTTTGTAAGTTCTGGAAAATTCTGTGGATAGATTTTCTCAGATTCATTAAACTTGTCCAAACAATAAAAAGTTGCTATCATGACCTATTCAATAGAATGTAAGAACTTTATAGGGAGAAACTATTACGTTCTCATTTTTATATGCTTTGTTTAGCTCTTAAAACTCTACTAATGACTAATATGATAATATGTTTTGCATGATTGAACATGTACAACCAGTATCAAATTGCTTACTGTCTCAGGAAGGGGGAGGTGAGGAAGGGAGAGTGAAAATTTAGAATGCAAAAATATTTTTAAAATGAATGTTAAAAATTGTATTTACATGTAACTGGGGAAAAATAAAAATATTATTAAAAATAAACTAGATGATTAGGGTTTTTAAAATAAGTCATTTTAATTTTGCACACAATAAAACTCTATACACCTGTTCTCAGTTTATGTTACTACCTTCATTAGACATTACTCCTCCTCCTCTGGACTGCTGTTCATTCGAATGAGCCTTCTCCATATTCCTTAATCATGACAACATGACATATCTAATCTCCATACCTTGCACTGGTTAGCCAACATGCTGGAATATCTTTCCTTCTTATCTCCACTTCATTGAGATCTTTCTTTTAATACGCAGCTCAAAGTTTTTCTGCACAAAACCTTTTCTGATCTCTCATCCCTCAACTGCTACTGTACATCCCCCCAAATTACTTGTATTTATCTACTTTCTGTATATGTGTATATGTGTATAAATGTGTGTATATGTATATGGTTGTGTATACATATGTATATACATACACATACACACATCTAAACATATGCATATATATGAAGGGCAAACAGCAATAATATTTATTAACTGTATATTTATCCTAGCTACATTTTTATATATATATATTTATCTCCTCCACTAGAATGTAAGGTCACTGTGAATATTGCTTCATTCTTTGCTCCTCAGTGCTTAACATAACTTCTGGCAGATAGTAGATACCTAATACATGCTTGTCTATGACTTGATTTATTGAATAAATGTTTATTGAATTGAAATGAATGAAGTGACATTGTCACTTCATGATCACTTCTTTAGTTTCTAGTGGTTCACTAACAATGCTTTAATGTTACATTCTACAATGCTGGCAGGAATCAGACTCACTGCTTTTCCATTTTGCTTAAGATTTGGAACCAGATTTACCCTTTTCTAAGCCTGTAACATCACTCCTGTGTTCCATAACCTTTCAGAGTCATTGACAGTGGTTGAGGAATCATATTTTTCAGTCCTTTCGGTAGGCTTGGATGGAGTTCATCTGGATCTAGAGACATGGATTCAGCAAAGGCAGATCTCCTACTATCTCCCTACTTCCCTTTCTTATAAAATCCTAATTAAGCATTCTTTTGGCCTGTCTTTTCCAGCTCAGAGATCTTTTTCTTTGGCAGGATAAACAGAAGAAAACAAGTTTAATACTCCTTACTTTTGTCCATTCTCCATCACTGAATTCCATTTATACCAAGAAACATTCATTTTTTTTATCTTCTTCGCCAAGATATCTAAAATTACCCCTCCTATTTGTTGTCCTTAGTTTGCTTCTCAAGCCTCAGCTTGTTACAAACTTTACTACTCCTAATACTATTTTTATAGGGCTGTGGCATGGTTTTGTCTTCATCCTTCATTCCCTTCCCTTCTGTACCTGTCATTTAAAAAATGCTTGTTGAAGCAACAAATTCATTGAAAATGAATACTGCGAAATTATAACAAATTATAATTATCATAAAGATGGTTCTCTTGGAAAGGGAGGCAAGAGGGTTGCATTGCATTGGGAAATGTAGGTAATACAGTAACACAAATATGTCAATAATATTTAAATAAGTCTTAGTTAATGAACTCTTTGTGTGCTCACCCTAGTGTCATTATGTAAATCCCCTGCTTCCTCCTTATTTTCTATTTATATTCCCAGTGCTTGACATATAGTAGGGACTTAGTAATGCTTTTTTATTGATTTATTATTAGAATTTTTTCTATTCTTTTTCAAAATTGGACTGATTTCTTCTATTGGACTTCCTTCAGAAGAATTTCAGCAGAATTTTAATCCATAGCATGCTACTGATCCTTTACTGATCCACTGACTGGCACAGTGGATAGACTTCCTGAAATCAGGAAGACCTGAATTCAAAACCAGTCTTAGACACACACTAGCTGTGTGACCCTGGGCAAGTCATTTCACCTTTTTTTTTGGCCTCAGTTTCCTCATCTATAAAAGGGAATAATAGTACCTACTTTGTAGGGTTGTTATGAGGGTCAAATGGCATATTTGTAAAGCACTTTGGTATAGTGCCTGGCACATGTTAGGTATTATATATACGCTTATTCCCTCCCCCCTTTCTCTTCCCCATTGGAAATCTGACCTCTTATAATTTCAGGTTTATATTAAGAGTATGCCAGGCTTTGTACTTTTTAAATTCTATGAGAGAATAATAATATCCCTGCAAATCTTTATCATTTATACTTCACCAACCACGATGTCCACATTGGTGAGAATCACATCCAGAACAGACACTCTGGTCACCAGCTCCTTAAATCAATGGACAAAATCAATATTAGAGCATATTATAAGATGATTACTCCTGATATCTGGATAATTGGGTTCTTCCATTAATGTTATATCATGCCCCACACAAATATACCTTAATACTGTGAAATGCTGCTGCCCTATCCCTTCCTCCTTCCACCTCTCCTTAGGATTACATTTACTGTTCCTTTGCCATAAAGAGTACCATTCCAGAACCATATATTTCAGTCATGGGCTATGTTCTAGATCTCATTATACTCATGGGTCAAAGTTTCCCCCTTTATCAGTATCTGTAGCTCACCTTCCTTTTTACCCCACTTGGTACTTTTGGCCATGGATTCATGAGACTAGGGATTTTTCTTTACTTTTATGCCCTGAAGTTTCAAAGCCTAGGGTAAAAACTGAAGAAGCAAAGGTCATATTTTCATAATTTATCCCATCTGAAGCCATGGGATTCTGAAGAGAATGACAAATTTATAAGTAAAGAGTTGGCTATGAAAACAATGTCTTACAAGGGTATTTGTATTTCTCTATCATAGTTTAAAGTATTGGAATGAGAGGTTATATACTGGTCAGGGTTGGAATGCACCCAACAATGATTAATAAGATTAGATTTGCTGAGTTTTGCAAAACTGATCCAAACGGCTTTCATCCAAAAAGAGATGAGGGAGAAAACCACCTATATATTTAGTTTGGTGGACATACATAAGCAATTTCATGCCTGCCTCAAGTTATTTTTAGCAATATGTATGTCCATGTTAGTTACCAGAAAGAGATAATAGTCATCTAGTTTGATAAACTACAGAATCACAGACACAAAATTCCAGAAGTTTAGTGTTAGAAGGAAATCTGAGCAGTCTTTTAGTTCAATCCATGTATGAAAGAGATACACAGCACAACCTACTTGAGAAATGGTTACCAGCCACTGCCTGTTGGATCCACCATTACCTTTTGAGGTAACCCATTTCAGTTTTGCATAGCTCTTATTGTTAGGGAAATTTCTCTCCTGAGATCAAATCTAAATTTGGGGTGAAAAACAGATCCCTGGGATGGGAATTGGGAGGTACTCCACCAGGGAAACTACTGCAAAGTTGACACTGAACCATTAACTACTCTTTGAGTTCAGCTACCTTACAATATATGAATACACTTGATTTTAGTATTGTCTAATCTTGTATCTTTCAAGTTTCTCTGAAAGAATGAAATGAAATAATTGATAAAAAAGCTTTGCTAAAATCTTTGTAAATTATATCAATGACATTCCCATCAGCTAGTAATCCTGCAAATAAAAAAGGGCAAATGTCAGAATTTCAGAGTTGGAAGGGAACTTAGCAGTCACCTAGCCTAATCTTTATTCAAAAATTATAGCATGCTTGAGAAGTGGTCGTCCAACCTCTTCCAAAACACCTCCAGGGAGTGGGAGTCACTACCTCCTGAGGTAGGCCATGCCACTGTTGATTTAGTTCTGATTATAAAGAATTTTTTTCATTTACAAATTCATAGATCTAGAATTTGAAGGAACTTCAAAATCCACGTAGTACAATCAGCTCATTTTACAGATGAGGAAAGTGAGGCTCAGAGAGGTTAAGAGCCATACCCAGGTCACACAGGTGCTAAGTATAACATTAACCTCACTAGCCTCTCCCACAGCGAGTACAGTTACTGTTATAGCATCTTTAAGAGGCAAATGGAATTTTATTCAGTGACTGCTAGCTAATTTAGCTCATTCTTTGAGGAGTCTTTGAAGAGACTGAGAATTTTACTGCCATTCTTAGAGAGACTGTTAACAATCACAGCTGAAGAGAGGGCAGAGAAAAAGAACTAAGAGAATTCATTTCTTGAGAGAACTGAATTTAACCCTTGTGAAGAGACATGAAGAGAATTATTGAGAAGTGACTTGAATTGATACCTTGAGAGAACTGAATGTTGGGATTATCTTTTCAGAATTGAGAAGTCTGCCATTGTGCTGATGGTTAAAGGTGACTTTGGCAATTTTTTCTTCACATCGATACATTGAGAATACTTTGTTTTACTGTCTGTTATACTAGTACTAAATAGTATAAGCATTAACCTTGATGTTTAAGTCTAAATCATAATAGGATTTGATATCCAGAGAGATAAGTGAACAAACAGTTATGGAAAAAGATTTTACTTATTTCTTACATAAATGGTATTTAATAAACCGGGGTCTTGAAGCACAGTGCTCAATTAATGAGATATGTTGCAATTTTAGTAACTAATAAGAAAATATTGAAATATACCCAACATATTTCCTTAGAATATAGGATGATAATGAAAGGAAAATGATCTATTAGTAGTGGAGACAGGAGTGATCACCCCCTCCTACAAATGGAGGATTGTGATCCTAAACCCCAAACTCCTGATACATAAACTTTAGAGATGAGATTTGTTCTTCTACAAATGGTTCCTAATTCTATTCTCTGGAACTAAACAGACAAGTCAATTTTTTGTCTAAGTATAAGTTTTTCAAGCAATTCTTCCCTCCATCCTGTCTTCACTTTTCTTCTTAATTTCCTTCAACTGATCCTCACATGAATGGACTCCTGATCATTCACCATTCTAGTTATAATTCTTTGGAAACAGTCCATCTTATATCATTTCTGAAATAGAATTCCCAAGACTGAACACAATATTTCAGCTATAGTCTGAGCAGGACAAATTATAGACAGACAATCATCATCTTATTCTTGGAAGTGATGCTTCTCTTAATATAGCCTGTGATTTCATGGTTTTTTTTAATGTTACATTATACTGCTGACTCAAATGGAATTTATAGTACATTAGAGCTCCAATATTTTTATAGATAATTGACTAACCATCTTCCAATCAACAAATATTTATGAATGCCTGCTATGTGTCAGATGCTATGCTAGACATGTTGGATACTTACCATGGTGTAAGTCATGGAGTCTTAACTTGCCTTTCCCATTTTTTACTTGTGAAATTGATTTATTGAACTCATATCTTGAGTGATTGCTCAGCTATCTTCTGAATTCATGCCTCAGGAAGATAACTGATTTGTTGTTATTATGAGGATGACAGTCCCCCTTGGTAGGTAGTCACCTGTCTTGCTCCTCTCTTCTTCCTATACCTGTTATGGATGCTCTCTTACCTAATTGCATCCATAGGTCCACAACATTCTCCTTTGAAAACAAGCAGCTGCTTCCTTTCTCAGAATCTAACTTCTTACTTTTGGGGAAGAGCCTCATAATTATTCTTAGCTCCAAGCATTCATTGCCTCTTCTTGCCCTTTCCTGTATGTCACAGAATATACCTTCAGATCTCCTCATACAGGTCAGATTTCCCTTCTGCTTCTTCAGATGCTTTTTCTCCTTTATTTTTTTTCTTCTGTGGGTGTACCTATGTATGTAAGAGATGTTTCATGTTCTTTGAACATATACTTTGACACTGATTTGCCAATCATCTTTGCACGAATGAATGGATCAAATATTTGTTACATATCTACTTTGTGCTTACCTCTGAGCTAAACATTATAGGGTATATAGAAAAGTATAAGACAGAGTTCTTGCTTTGTCTTCAAGGGGCTTATGGTCAAGCAGGGGAGATAAAATAGATATGAAATAATGAGAAAATAGATAAGTACTTTTGGGTGAATGGTTCTATATCTAAGTATAGAATTTGACTAGAGAAGAAAGAGATTCCTGAATACTTTTGTTTTCATTCTTCATTTTTAAAGAAGATCATGACATCAGAGAAATGACGACATGACTTGCACCTGACTTTGTTTTGAGTGAGGGAGGGCTGTGCAAGGCCACTAGCTTCACTTTCTCCTCCTGAGCCATCTGGATCCATCAAGATGAGTGGAGATGGCCCTAGGATGCAATGGGAGACCTTGGCCTTTTTAGGCTAAGGCCTTCTCAGGTACTCACTTAGAGGGTGGTAACGCCCATTCAGTGAATAGACCTCTTTAAAAAGTAGACAGGGAATGGCCCTTTTAATGAGCAAAAGAAAAAAATAAGTAAATCAAGCTAGAAGGGAAAGGGAAACAGTTACTACTGATAATCACTCAAAGCCAGGAGGGTCCAGACAACAGTCATTAAGTGGATCTTGAGCGAGACCTTTTGTTGTCCAATTTATGGGCTTCAGAGTGTACTGAAGTTAAAGTTTTGGGAAAGACAAGAAAGAGAGAAATGAGGAAAGAAAGAAAGAAGGAAAGAAAGAAAGAAAGAAAAAAGACATCTAGCCAGTAAACCCCAAGTTAACTGGGTAGCCTTTGGAAAGGAGAAGGAAGGAAAGAGGGAGACAGAAGGGAGAGGATGAGCTGAGTTGCCCAGCTTTCTGGGTCCCCACTCAGACAGTTAGGTCTGCTCACAGGTTCCCTGAATACCAGCGAAGTAATGGAAAAAGAAAGATTTGAACTTCAAAAATTACTTAAAATATAGATAAAATTGTAATACTCAGGGACAAGAGGAAAAAATATTCTACTACAGGAGAAAGTCACAGAGTCAGGAATGAGCATGGTGTACTTAGGGGAGAGTGGGGAGGCTGCCTGATTAACCTTGAGATTTTATTTGGAGGATTGATAGGAAATGAGGTTAAAACAAGATTATGATGCAGCTGGAAATAAATGCCTCACATCTACATGTCACTTTATGTTTTGCAATATTCTCTGAATATATTTTCCCATTTGACTCTCACAGCAATACCATTAGGCAGGTACTGCTATTAACTCCATTTCACAGAGGAGAAATATCATTAAATGGCTTAATCAGGTAAGTATCTGAGGGAGGATTTGAACTGGAGTCTTCTTGTCTCCAAGTCCAGTGTTCTCTCTATGTCACACAAACTTCTGGCATAAGCTGTAGTAGATATGGGAATGGAAAAGAATGAATCATAGTTACTTTGTGACTTTGATTAAGAACTGGTCCTCTTTCAGATTCAGTTCCCTCATCTCTAAAATGAAATCATATATCTGCAGTTCTTTCTATGAGCTGACTTAAAAAGAAATCATTTTTTCAAATGAAGTTCTATATTGGGTAAATTTTTCATACTTATGTCACAAATATTTGCATCTATGCATTTGGTACCTGTCTCCCTTTGTTAACTTATATTTAGGTTTCAAACATCAAAAGTAACTAGCTAACTGAACTTGAAATCCCAGAAGTATTTATTAAGGACCTAAAGAAAACGTCTGCAGTGACCTCATAGTAAAATAACTATTCTGTCCTTGTAAGTTTTGAAAGAGTTTTCCAAGTACAAACAGGAGCTCACTTTAAAGTACAAATATCCTGCCTTTGTGGTATTGAAATTATCAGTATTTTATAGGTGGGCTACAGCATAATGAGGAGTATATCAATTATAGAGTTCTGTGAGGTGAGTGCGTTCTTATCTGAGCTTATGAGCTATGTCTCAGATGACTTGGAGCTGAAGAATTCCTCTGGGGGTAGCTAGGTGGCACAGTGAGTAGAGCACCAACCTTGGAGAGAGGAGGAACTGAGTTCAAATCTAGCCTCAGACACTTGAGTTGTGACATTTACAAGCTGTGATCTTGGACAAGTCACTTGGCCCCAATTGACTTGCTTTCCTCCCTCCAAAAAAAAAAAAAAAAAGAATTCCTCTGCAGTCACCCCAGAATCCAAGTTGCCTTTCTCTGGAGATGGGTTTAACTTTGGATCAGTTGGGGAACAAGGGCAGACATCACACAAGCCAGTGATCATTGGCAGAACTCTGTGATGCCATGTTTTTCTTTTCCTTATTTTTCTGGAGGCTATTGTCACATCCCATTGGTCTTTTCAAATGTTGCAGTAAACCCTCTTGGATGTCACAGATCACCCTAGTCAATTCTTATTGGGGCAGCTGAGTGTTTACAGTGATAAGATCTGGCCAGTACAAAGAGGGAAATTTGTAAATAT
The DNA here is from genome assembly GCA_023548195.1 of Bettongia penicillata ogilbyi. Lineage (NCBI taxonomy): Eukaryota > Metazoa > Chordata > Mammalia > Diprotodontia > Potoroidae > Bettongia > Bettongia penicillata. The sequence continues at coordinate 8,928,463 of JAJHZJ010000336.1, forward strand.
GCTGGTAGAGTTCCCCCATTGGTCAAAATGAGCATTTGAATGTTACAAGCACGGCAGCAATAGAATCCATGTGATTAGCATTGAGCATAGTGCAAACCCAGCTGGTTTCCCTACATGCTTTAGTATCTCCAAATGAAATAATGGGTTAGATTCTCAGTGTGCCTCCAATTGTACTCAATAATGATTAAGTTGCATGTATTTTTAGTTGTCATTTGGCAGATGAATTTACTATGGTACAGACACACATTTAGTTGTATATACATAGAATCTGTATGTTTTGACAAGGGCACTTTATTTCTGTGAATACTAAGGCTATGGCCATGGTCATGCAAAAGCGTGGAAATAGGCCTGGCTGATAAATTTCTTTTGGCCATTTTAACAGTATATGAGGAGCTATGTAATGACAGGCCTGGCTGACTGCCTTACATCCTTCCAGTCCCATACCCGGAGCCATTTACAATGAATCCTTCCAAGTTTAGCCCTGCCCCAGGCTTGAGGCAGGGGAGAGATAAGGATCCTTGGATCATAGCTCAGGCAGCTTAGCATTAAGTTGGCCAGGCTCCTAGCTGCATTCTGATTTTGTGCTTTTTCCAGTAACTAGGTTCTTGTCTTGTTAATGTGTGTTCACCACCTATGTGCCCCAGTTCTAGTATATGGATCCTTGCTTTGTTCTCAGGTTGCCTGAGTTTCAGTTCTGGTCAAAAAAGTTTAGAAGTAGATGCATTCTTAGATAACTGTTCTTCCGACTTCCTTACTTTCTATATGGGAAAACTCAGGCATACAGAAGTTAAGTAACTTATCTAAGATCACATAGCTACTCAGTGAAAGATGTAGCATTACAGCCCAGGCAACCAAATTTTCTTGGAACACCTAGGTGACACTGTTGGATAGAGTACTGGGCCTGGAGCCAAGAAGATTCATCTTCCTGAGTTCAAATCTGGCCTCAGACACTTACTAGCTGTGTGAACCTGGTCAAGTCACTCAATTAGTCTGTTAAGTTGACTTAACAAGTCAGTTTCCTCATGTGTAAAATGAACTGGAGAAGGAAATGGCAAATCACTCCGCTATCAGATATCAGCGAACAACAACCACCGTTTTTTCCATCCAGGGTAATTTCCATTACATCATTCAGTCCTTTCCCTCTTAAAAAAAATGTAACTATTTTCTAATAGTTTAAGGACTGATGGCCGACTGGGGATAGGTATAGGGAAAATCCTGCTGGGGGGACTGATCAAGAGGAACTGATGAGACTTCAGACCAACAGCAGATCTGACTAGTTACTATTACTAGTTACCAGTTAATTGAAATTTGACAAATGTTTATTAAGTACCTTCTTTGTTTAGGGGACTGTTCTGGGGAGAAAAAGATAAGAAAAGCTATCCTTACTTTCAAGATTACATTATGGGATGTATGGAAAGTAAATCAAGAAAATATAATACATATGTGAGGGATGGGGAGAGATTTGATATTCATCCCAGTTGCAGGATATAATAAAAAAATGTTGAGGTGTTAATGTGTGAACACCTTGTTAACATTCAGTGATCTCTTTGCCAAGAATGAACACCTCTTTCCCTTTCCGAGGAATCCTCAAAGCTTCTGCTGTGAGCTCTACTCTGGATGTGGTACAATGTCTCTGCCAGGGAGGTTGGCCAGTTGGGCTTCCAGGTTCTGTTTCTCGCAGCTCTCAATTTCTAGGGCTACTTCTCTCTGCCAGAGGTTACGCTCCTTGAAGCTACTTGTGTCTGAAGTGATTGCCTCTGTATAACTGTGTGTCTTGAACTCCCTAGAATTGACTCTCCAACTACTAGTTGGAGTGTGTCCTTCAGGACCAAGAGATAGTATGACAGCTAATAATTTGAGAGATTAGAGTGGGCTTCACAGAGGTGAATGCATTGGAACTGAGCCTCGAAACTCCATGTCATATGAATTCTCAGAGACAGAACCAAGCCAAAGGTGGGAGATAGTCGGTCCCAATGTGTACAGATTAGAGAGGGTAGTGTGGAGTTCCATGGAAGAGCTAATAGTTCAGGTTTGCTTGAAATTTATTTTTTGTATATGAGATTAATATCCATAGTATTGTTGCCAAAGAATATCTCTCCTTAGGTAGTTTTTGTGGCTATCCCATTTCCTCTTACCTCTTTACCCATACCTGGTCAGTTTTGATCCCTTTCCCTATTTCCTTTCCTCTAACATGCCTACTTTCCATCCTCTTCTATCATCACTTTCTTTCTTCTTCCTCTTTCCTTCCCTTTCTAAGTCTCCTTCAAATTGCCATTTTTTGGCACCACAATTTATGTGTTGGTAGTTTTCATGGTTATTGAACGTAATATTATAGTACATTACTTCAGTATAATGCTAGATGTCTTGAAGGTTAGGTCAAATTGATACTTTATTGCATCCTCTGGGATTGGTATTTTGTGTATGTGTGTGTGTGTGTGTGCGTGTGTGTGTGTATGTGAGTATGTGCATGTAAAAGTACAAAGAGCCTTGCATTTAGAAGGGGCTCTATAAATGTTTGTTGGTCGATTGCCAAGATACTGGTCCTCTGTAGTATGGAACAAAAATGACCACCTTTGGGGCTTGTGAAATCTAGTCAATTGAGAGAAGTAGGAGAAAATCATTTTACTGGAAATGTACGAACTACACAGAAAAGAACTAAACTAAGCATAATATTAGCAACTTTGCTCCTGTATGTGTGTGTGTGTGTTTCCACCTATGTATTAGGAAATGATATGGGACCCAGTGAACTTGACTTTAATGAAAGGTGTGGGAATTAGAAGAAAATTCTAGTTTTTTCTTTAAACTGCTGTTATTTGCATGACATTTGAATTTTTGGCATTCATTCCTTATCATCTGTTTATTTTGATATTCTGGCTCATTTGCAAGTTTGAATAGGGTGTTGTGTTGCTATCTGAATTTTGAGCACCTTTGATTTGGTGATCCCAAAATAGACTGATTATGATAAACAAAATGGCAGGCATGATTAATAATCCCACTGGATACTCCAGAACCCTCCTTATTTAACAGGGTATTTAAAAATGCAAAACACATTATATCAATACTTCTATGTAATTGTGTCCAATCTGGCTTCAACCATTTTTTGGCTTTACATATGTCTTTTTTCTTCCCCACAGAATTTCAGTTAGAAGGGAACTCACAGACTATTTAGTCCAATACTTGGACAAGGATCCCTTCCACAACACCCCGAACTATAGTAATCTAGATTTTGTCTGAAGACCTCTAATGAGGGAAACCCACATCAGTCTAAAGCAACTCATTTCACTTTTGTGTAGCCGTAACTGTAAAGACTTTTTCCCCCTTATATTGAGGCCAAATCTGCCTCTCTGCAGTTTCTACCATGACTTCCCATCCTGCCCTCTCAGACCAAGCAGAATCATTTTAAACTGTTTTCCGTATGCCAACCTTTCAAATACTTGATGACAGTTTTTATGACCTTTCTGAATCTTTTCTTCTCCATGCTAAATATTCCCAGTGCCCCTCACCCCATTTTCTTTTTTCTCCAAATCCTTCTTTCTATCGTCTTTTAATTTTTCTTTCTGATTCTCTGTCTCTTCTTCTTCCTCTGTCTCCAACATCACAAATTAAACCTCACTCTTAGTTCTTGCAAAAACTATCTGTTAGCGTGCCAGAGGCCTCAGAGCAGTTTTAAATTCCAAAAACATTAGCTGTCTTCTTCCATGGCTGCATAGATTAGCCACAGACTGTCTGAAAGGAGTTGTGCCTCCCTGACAGAGATGTGACATACAGTTCTCATGTGAATGAAACCATCTACTGTTCTTGTAATGTAATCTCAGCTAAATTGGCTCATGGAAAGTGCAGAGAAGGTTTGGGGACCCAAGGTAGCTTTAAAGGCGTCATACCTTGGAAAATCAAATGACTATTTAGAATAGATGGTAACATTAATTATAGCCAGTCCTCTATAAAAAGAATAAAAGCTCCATTTACTTGCATTCAAATGCATAATACAAAAATTGTTTCTTGATTAGAGAGAAAAGCAGCTCAGACTAGTTTCATTTGGTACTTAGTACATGCACGGATACTCCCTCCTGCACCGGTGCAGTTCGCTCCCATCCATATCTTCTCATCTTGTATGGTTTTTAACCCTCTTTTTTGTGTTTTAGTTGGTAAATTCTCCATATGAGAGCTGAGTACTGGAGGCCTTCCCATGATTCTTTTTCTATTTTACATGACCAATCTTGTACATAGGCTACCTATCTTTTAAACTTGACATTGCCACATGGCCAGTCCACTTTTCCTTTTGGTCATATATATCCTTAATGAGGTCTTTATATTCATACATATATTCACAGCCTTACAAATGTATCTGTGTGAGTGCTGTGGGCGTGTGTATATCTATATATAGATACATCTATATATGTATTTATATATGCAGATATATGCATAGGTGTATGTATGGGTATATAGGTACACACTTATGCACATGCAATGAGAACAGACATGTGATTTGATTGTAATAGGAAACTCCTGAAGAGGAAATGCCTTCTACGTGCTCTGTGCCCTATAGTCTTAGAGAGTTGTCTGAGGTCTTGAGAAGTTAAGTGACTTGCCTGTGATCCCTAGATGTGCCAAAAGACTTGACCCCCTGTTTTCCTGACTCCAAGGCAGACTCTTTATTTACCATACCACATTTTCTCTTTTTGTTTATACCAATAAGTATCTATCTTTATATCTAGGTCTATAAATATGACCAGCCTTCTTTCTAGTTCTTTATGACATCAATATATTTATCACATGTGTGTATATATGCACACCCACATGTGTATACATGCATACCCACACACATACTATATGCATATATTACAAAGGCCTCATATCTATCTATTTTGTATCTATTTTGTCTTATCTATTTACACATATATAATTCTTCAAAGGAGTACATATATGTAAATGTATAAGGTTCTTGATATGTACTTGAGGCGGTTTAGCATCCAAATGGCCATGTACACATAAGAAAGTGTGTTTCTTCATGAGTTTGCTAGCTGCTGCTTTCTGGTACTCATTATTCTCTGAACCTAGGCAAATATTCAAAAACACAGGTGTCAGCCAGGCTCCAGTTATTGTATTTATTTTTTCATCATGCCAGAAAGACTCTGTTTCACTAAATCTATATTTGAATGTGTCTGGGGTTCTCTGGGGAAACAGGCAAAGCCTTGTAACAGGTGGCTCCAAGGCCACCATGGAGAGAAGGTTGGTAAGCTGATCTAGCAAGGAAACGGATTTCCTTTTCCTTTAGACTTGCTTCTTGATTTAAATGATCTTTCAGGATTTTCTTAAAGCTCCTTAATGTTCCATGAAGGAGGGCCTGAGAAAAGAAGGGCCCAGAACTGATGCATTGAAGAAAGGGCGCGTCGAGTGGAATGCTTTTCTCGGAGATGAAAATCTGCCTTGTGATGTCATCTAATTTTAGACTGCATTATACTGCAACATAGCACCAGATCCAAAGGAGATGAGCAGGTGTCAGCGAATCTGCTTGCTCACACTCCAAGTTACAGCAAGAAAGCTGTATTTAAATGAATTTTTAAGTGGCAGGGAAGGTTTTGCATGGCACAAAGATTCTAAATAGAGTCTCTTTGGAGCCTAACAGAGCATGTCCTGGGCTACCCTCCTTGGCCTCCCAGAGCTGGCAGAGCATTACACCAAGAGAGGCAGGGGCTGTCAAAAATCCCTTGCCAAAATCCCAAAAAGGAAGAGAATTGAAAGGAATAACAGAATGTCAGAGCAGCTTGAGTTTGGGAAGCCAAAAGGGGTTATCTCCTTTCAATATTCCAAAGACTCATGGAATCATAGACCATCAGAATTAGAAGGCTACTTTGATCATTTAGTCTAAGGTCCTCATTTTACCAATGAGGAAACTGAGGGATGAGTAGACGTTAAATTCTTTGCTCAAGGTCACACAGCTAGTTCTTGGTTGTTAATATACTAAAATGAGAAATTTGGCTTTGGAAGGCACTACAATTCTGATTAGTTATAACAGGACATTTTTCAAGAGTATTTTTAAAAGATATTTTTTGACATTAAAGATAAGCACATTAATTTTGATGCTTAAAGATGAATTTTGTGTTTTCCTTTACCATGTGATGTTTGAAGATATCTCTCCTTGACCTGTTCTAGGGAGACCTAGAACCATCACATTTCACAGAAAGCGCTTCTCATGTTCTGTCCTGCTTTCCCCCACATCCTGAGTAACCTAGGAGGATACAAAAGATGTTTCAATAATTGCTTTCTTTTAGCCAATCAATCAACACATATTTATTGAGTGCCTGTTTTGTGTTTTGTGCTAAGCACCTAAAACTGTTTTATGGATGCCTTTTGTCTTTATGTGATAGTTCCAGTTATGACTTCCTCTCATTTCTTCCAATATCCAGCCTCTAAGCAAAAAACGTGCAATACAATGAATCTACTGGACATTGCATAGAATAGTCTACCCCCATGATCCCTCACCTTTTTCCTGAGCAGAGGGAAATAATACTTCATTATCTTCTTTCCAGAATCAATAATGACAGTGAAAATTGCTTAGAGCTTGATGTCCTTTTACTGTTCTTTTTTTATTAATGTGTACTAGGCAGTTTTGGTATCAGTGCTAGGACTGTAGAGTCAGTGATTGTAGAGTCAGGTCTTGGTGCTGGGTCCAGGAAAGACAAAGAAATGTTGGGAGAGAAGGGAAGAAACTGTATAAAACATTACTATGCTTAGAGAGAATCTGGAAATGGGGAGGATTTTAGAAATTTAAAATCAAGTAAGCAGCTGCCTGGTACAATGACTAATAGGTTATAAGAAGGCCACAAATCAGAGCTAGGGAAGTAGTATTACATGGTAAATAATTTGAAAGGACTTTAGAGATTATCTAGTTCATACCCCTCATTTTACAGATGAGGAAACTGAGGTCCAGAGATGAATTGCCCAAGGTCATAAAGGTATTAAATAGCATTTCTGGGATCTGAACCAAGATCCTCTGGTTACAGATCCTACTTTATATAGGGTTATAACAGTATAGGAAGAAAAGGCAAGATAAAGTAGGATCTTGAAGGATGGGCAGAGTTAGAAAGAAAAACCACAAGAACTAAAAAGCTGCATAAAAATAGTCAAAAAGACAGACACTAGAAATGAGCAAACATTCTGTCTCAACTGGGAAGCTTCTTACACATCTTGGGCCAGAGCAGGAATCAATTGGGCAGAGTAGAGAGTATTGGGTTTGGAGTAAGAAGCCATGGTTGGAATCTTTCCTTTGATACTGCCTACCCTCAAGACTATGGGTTTCATCCCTTTGGGACTCAGTGTCTCCAACTATAAAATGAGGAAATCTTTTCCAAGTTCTCTTCCATCTCTGAATCTTGTTCTAGGAAATCCTAATATTCAGGTATGTTCATTCTGCAGTGTAACAAATTGCCACCTAGACAGAATCCAACAGTGAAACAGAAAACAAACAAATTGAAGCCAAATATGATGTAGTCCCTGTCATTCATGGACTAGATGAAGTGTGAAGCGATCTAATTAGATGAAAGGGAAAAAGGAAAACATTTGAAAATAACACTAGGAAAGTATGGATATTGGGATGGTGTGTTTGGAAAATGAAGAGACAGCTGGATTTCATGCCTTAGGAAGAGAGTTGGCTAAGTAAGTTTGGACCAGATCATGGAAGGCTTTGAAGATCAGATGGAAAGTTTAAGCATGGTGTTTTCTTGAATAGAGATTTGACAGGGTGAGCAGGATGGTTCTGGGAGGGAAGAGACTAGAATTAGGGAGATGATCTGGAAAGAAAGTTACTGAAACATGGAGTGATGAGAACTTGTGGTCTAGGGGGTTAGTTGTAGGGAAATAGGAAAGGACTAATATAAGAGGTATTTTGGAAGAAGAATTAATAGTACTTGATGACACAACAGAAACAGGTGATAAAAATGAAGAAGTGAAGATGAATCTAAACTTTCTAGCCTTGGTTGCTGGCCGTCCTATTAATAGAAAGGGGATGTTCAGGAAGGGGAACCAGATGGGGACAGGGGAGAAGGTGGGGAAAGGGGAAGGCTTTCCTAAAGCTAGGCTTCTCTGAAATCAATATTACTTCTCACCAGTATTTTTTCTGCTCTCTCAAATTTCCAGAGTAGACTGACTCTAGTCCAAGAATCTAGTCTTGTATGCTTGGCAGAATTAGCTCTTCAAAGCACCAGTCTGCTGCCATGGCTGTTTATTTGGGTGCAGAGTAAGGCAAGCCTTTCAAACAAATGCAGTTCTACACACTGAGTAAGCAGTAAGGAAAAAGAAGTGTAATCCCAGGCTTATTTGTTGAAAAAAAAATGTATATGTATATATGTGTGTATATATACACACATATAGACATATATGCACACACATATACATATATGCATATATTTACATTCTCTCTCTCTCTCTCTTTCTAACCAAACTCCATTTTAAACAGATGAGAGGAGAGATGTGAATAGAGATCCTCTAATACCGGGTGATATAAGTGTTTTCATAAGCATTTCCTGATTCTAAGCGGGCAGGAGACCTAGATCCTGGTCCAAGCGCTGTCACTAATTAGTTGTAAATTTCGGCGAGTCAGTTCCCTTCCCTGGGCCTATTTTCTCATTTGTCTTACTAGGGGATGAGTTAAAGGATTAAATTCTCTTTCGTTGCTAATGCTTTATGGTTCTATGAATACACTGAGAAGGAAGAGATCCTTTAAAGCTGAGCTGGCAAACGTGGTCATGGGCTACAACATGACTTTGAGTGAAGTCCAAACCAGACGAAAATGTACCTGGGAAAATATAATAAAACAAATAAGAAATACAATAGAACATAGATAATGATAACATGTGGTTTTCTAAGTCAATATGTGGTCCACAAGAATCCTTATGTACAGTTTTGTGGCCCTGGTTTCTCTTTGAGTTTGACAACAACGCTTTAAAGAACACTGTTGTACAATGGGAGAACAATTTATACAGTGACAACAACAGTAAAGATAAAAATAGCTTTGAAAGACTTTAGAACTCTGATAAGCACAATGACAAACCAAAAATCCTGATGACTGAAGAGGAAACACATCATCCACCTCCTGCCAAAGAAGATGGACTTAAAATGCAGAATAAAATATATATATTTTATTATATATATATTACATTTTAAAATAAAATATATATATGTATATATATCCCAATGGAGGGATTTGTTTTCCTGGTCTAGGGATATTTGAAATGAAGGTTTTATTCTTCATTTTAAAAAGTTCAGTTGGGGGGAGGCAGTTGGAGAGAAAGATACAGAATGCTTGTAAAAAAAAAAATTATTCCTTAAGAGAAAAAAAAGTCACCACTACAAATTGCTAATGGGACATTTATGTAGGAACTGAGAATAGGATCAGGATTTTGTGCTAATAATACAGCTCACATTTTTACAGTGTTTTAAGGTCTACAAAGCACTTTATGTACCATGATTCCATTTGATCCTGATATCAGTCATTTTAACAAGGTAGATAGTCAAAGTACAATTATCCTTATTTTGTGGTGAGGCAGTTGAAGCTCAAAGAAATTTGACTGTCACATGTCATACTATCTGAGCTGCTTCTAATTAAAATGGAAGAAGGTAAATAAATAGAAGGGAATTAGAGGCAGTTTGATCTATTTATTTACTTCCATGGTCACCAGTCCTTTATTTCTCCTATATTTCTGTGCTCTCCATCCCTGCTCCTTTTATCTGATGTTTGTTGTGTTGCTTTCCTTTACCTTAGATAGCCTGTCATTTGCCAAGTCTTATCAATTCTGCCTCTACAACATTTTTCACTTATGTCTTCTTGTCTCCACTCACACGGCCACCAACCTCGTTCAGGTCATCATTATTTCTCATCTGGACCATTGCAATAACCTCCTAATTGGTTTTCTTGCCTTGTTTGCCACCTTTCAAATCCATCCTGCACATAGCTGCCAAAGGGATAGACCAATAAAAAATTCCTTTTATTGATTTTTGAAAAATCACCTACATTTCCCAAAATGTCCCCCTTCTTATTCCCTCCTGGAAAGCTATAAAAATGAAGGGAAAGAATAGTTCAACGCAACACTGTGTGTGTGTATGTGTGTGTGTGTGTGTGTGTATTATATATATTTCTATTGCACACACATATACATACACATACATACATATACATACATATATTCTCCTGCCACCACATGCTGTGTTCCACAACTATAATTGCCCCCCCCCAAACTGATTCTGAAAAGAGAAAAGTCTCTTCTAATATCTCATTTTGCAGCCAAGACTGGTCATTGCAATTTCATAGCCTTGAGTTTCCATGATTTTGTTTCTGATTTTTTTTTCCTATTTACATTGCTGTAGTCACTGTGTGTTGGTTTCCCAGGTCAACTTATTTCACTTTGAATCAGTTCATGTAAGTCTTCCCATACCTCTCTATATTCATCGCATTCATTGCCTTTTTTTCTTTTCTTTTTTTTCAGCACAAAAATATCCCATTACATTCAAGTGGCACGATTTGCCTCGTCATTACCCAACTGATAAGCATCTTTTTGTTTTCAGTTCTTTGCTACAAACTGATATTCCAAAGCACAAGTCTGACCGTGACACTCTCCAGCTCAGTAAACACGTTATTCCTTATCATCTTGAGGATCAAATACCGTCTCTTCTGTTTGACATTTAAAGTTCTTTACAATGTGGTTCCAAGTTTTCTTTTCAGGCTTGTTGTACATTATTCCTTTTTGCTCTCTTGGTGATCTAGCCGAGCCAGCTTTTTTACTGTTCCTCACACATGATGTTCCTTCTCTCGTCACCGTGCTTTTGAACAAATTGTTCCCCAGATTTTCAACGTCACTCCCTCCTCACCTCAGCCTCTTGGAAGCACTAGTTTCCCCTCAAAGTGCACCTTGTACTTACGTTGCACGTATTTTGCTAGCATAGATTAGCCACTGTCCCTTTTTATGTATGTATCCCCAGGATGCTGTGTAATTCTATTAGGTATTTAATAAATGCTTGTCAATTAATTGTCCCTGGCTGAAGGATGTATTTATTTGCATTTTGTCTAACAGAAAGAATCATGGAATCCAAGAGCTGCAAAAAAACGTAAAAAGTCGTGTAATCTAACTCACTTGTTTTACAGATGAAGTAACTGAAGTCCGAGACAATACTGTAACTCACCCAAATTTGCACAGCTAGTTGGTGGCAGAACTAGGGGAAGAACTGAGGCCATCATGGTCTTTCTAATATCAATTACTACTGATCTAGGCATGATGCTTCTAAGGCACAATGATGGCAAAAGATTCATATTAAATGTGGTGCTAATTGTAATGACTAGAAAGACTCTTCTATAAATGACTAGAAAGACTCATCTATAAAAACTGTGAAGCCTTTGTCGATAGGGAACTGTATTCAGAGACACATTTCCACAGTAAAAAGAAACTGAGAAAGACTCCCAAAAGGAGTGAGTTTGGGCCTTAGACTTGGAGGTCCATATCACAGATTGATATTTCTCAAAAAATATCGCTATAAGTAGAGAAGGATTTTCTGTACATCACAACTTTCCTGGCAACCAAGATTCCTAGACTATACTAGCCAGGAGGAGTTTTAGAGTCATTTAATCCAATCTACTCTTCTTACAGATTGGGGAAATTGAGGGCCATGAGAGGTGAAGTAAATTGCCCAAGGTCACTGCATAAGTTAGTGGCAAGAGTCAGAAATAACATTCAAACTAAGTCTTCGCTCAGTACCCTTTCTCATATATCAAGTGTTGTCCATTATGAATAAAATAAACTTTGAGAGGAAGTAAAAGGAAGTGATTTTTATTTTCATGTTTTTAAAAATTTTGAACAATTCTGAACATTTGTATGCCAGATGTCTTTTCTACATGTGATTATATATAGAGGAGAGAGTACTATACTAAGAATCAGGAGATCTGGGTTGGATCCCTGTCTTTGATACTCACTGAGTGATTGTGGGTAAGAACTTAATCTTGTTCTGCCTCAGTTTACTGAAATTGATTCATGGGGCTATAGGAGCTGGAAGGGAACTTTACAAGGGAATTTAGAGGAATCCTAGTCTAAACCTTCACTTCTTTTACAAATGAGGTATCTTAAACTCAAGACAGAGTAGATGATTTGCCCATGGTAATCCTGAAAGTATGTGATTTTGCCAATATTTGAACCCAGGTTCCTTGACTCCAAATGTCACAGTCTTTCCATTGCATTACTCTGACTCTACCTATGAAAAGAGAGTATAATGCTTCACCACTTACTTACCAGCATTATTATGAAAGGAAAGACTGCTTTGCAATCCTTAAAACACTATATAGATATTAAGGAATCTTTTCACAGCAGCCTCCTGGTGACCATTCTCAAATACTTCCGACCTTACGGGAACCTTCTGGTTTGCTCTGCTCAAGGTCTGGCATATTTTTACCAATTATTCACTCTAATCATTCTGACCTTGGCTTAAGAACAATGGGGCAGACCCTGGCTCCACTCCACCTTTCTCTAGTGGTTGGAATGGGAATGGTTTACTTTGGCCTGCACTATGCTGAATTTATTTGCAATTGTTCTTTGATTTGGAATATGCCTCCTGTTTTCACCACTGGCGATATCTTCTGTATATCTAGCTTCTACCTTGGAATGCTCTGTTTCAAGGGGGACTGCCAAGGAAGATAACAGACAAATATGGCCACACACTGGCTTCCTGTCACTAGTGTGGTCCTAACAATGCCTGGAATACAACACTCACTGTTATGCATTTGTGTACATACGCATACATGTATATGTGTGGGTGCTGGGGAGAAAGGTGCTGTGGTTATAATCTTTCTTCACAACAGATTCATCCTTTCTTGCACAGAGGGGCTGATCACATTCTTGTTGAATTCAAAAGTTGATAACCAGGATTGTTAAAAGACTAAATGCCATTGTATATGAAGATCCAAGGAATGATTAGGTTGGGGAAAAGAAGAACCGGAGGAGTGAACATGATAACCTCAAATATTTGAAAAGCTGTCTTTCAGTAGGGGGATTCCACTTATTCTGCTTGGCCCCAGGGAGCAGAACAAGGAGTAGTGAATGGAAGTTACATAAGGAGGCAGATTTTAGTTCCATAAAAGGAAAGGCTTCCTAATAATTAGAGCTACCCAAGAGTAGGATGGGCTGCCTTGGGAGGGAGTTGCATTTTCATTCATTGGAAGTCTTCCAGTAGAGGCTAGATTACCAATTGTTGGGGAATGTTGTGGAGAGGATTATTATTTGAATATAAGTTGGACTAGATAATTTTAAGACCCTTTCAACTTTGATTTTCTGTGATTCTTTGAATTCATAAACACTTTTAAATTTTGTGCTTAGATCTTACTTGTATATATATTTGTATATATATATACTTGTATATATATTTCATACTTTTGAATTCTATAATTTCCCATTTGATCATAAACATGATTTCCTGTCTTGTCATCTCTTTTTTCTGCTTCATTCCTTCTAACCTATTTGTTTTTTCCTCATTTAAAAAATAAGATTTCACTTTTTCAACAAACCAAGATCTATTTTTCTCTCTCTCTCACCTCCCACTTCCACACTGGAAAAAACTACTGAAGTATTAGATAATGAAAATTGAGTAAAACAAATTTCTTCATTGGTCATGTCCAAAATATGTTTCATTCTATACCCTTAGTTTATCATCTTCCTATCAGGAGGTGGGTAACATACTTTATCATTAGTCCCCTGAAATCATGGTTGGTCATTTCTTAAATATTTCAAAGTTGTTTATTTTTACAATGCTAAACTTGTTTTTTGTTTTCATAGAAACCTCCAGTCCCTCCAATGCTCTCTGTTCTCTCAGTCTATCACCACTTTTCTGGTCTCATTTCTATTTACCAAGTTGATCATATAGTTAACTAATTTAACTATGCTTTGTTCTCTACCCTAAACCAATGTTTCCCCTGTCTTCTCCTGCCATTCATTTCTCAACAATCTTCAACCCTGGATCACCTCCATCACCAGCTTTATCTGCTGAAAGTCACTAGAGGACCACTGTAAAGAGTGGGTCATTATAAATTCATATTATCTTGTCTAAACTGAGACCTCACTGCTTCATGGTCAAATTTTTTTTATTTTTCTTTAATGGACCCTCTGTTTCCTCCTCTCATTTGCTGCTCCTCATCTTTTCTACTTTCTGCATGCCTTCAATACCTCTCCTAAACCTCCATATCTCAGCAGACTTTCTTAACTCTTACTTTGCGACCACAGTGACGCAAGCTCATGCATCCCTATTCCATACTTTAAAACTCTTCCAACTTTCTTTTTTTTCTCCCCCCTACTCCTGTTTCTGAGGAACAAATGACTTTTCTCTCTGCCATTGCCAACCTCTCTGTTCATGCTGTCAATCCATGTCTCTTCCTATTTCCTTCAGAACCTTGCCTTATCAATAATTTTGCTCCCTTTTCTTATGATCAATGTATCCCATCTTTTAAAAAAATGTTCACTTAACATTGTCATCATCTCAAGCTATTGTCCTATATCTCTCTTACTTTGCATCGATAATCTCTTAGACAGAATTATCTATATTCATTACCTTAACTTCATCAATACCAATTCACTTTTCAATCCCTTGTAAGCACATCACTCTACTGACACTGTCACCAAGGTTCTCAATAATCTCTTAAACAAAACCTGATGACATTTCCTAAGTTTTTATCATCTTTGACCTTTCCTGGGATTTTGATGTTGTCAACCACACCATCTACAGAATATTGTTTATTTTTTGGATGTAATGATGCTGGTTTCTCATAGGTATCCTACCTATATGACTACTACTTCTGATTTCCTTTCATCATCCATGTCCTGCCCTTTGGAATAGAAGTCCCCTAGGATTGGCTTGATTTCCCTTCTGTTCTTTCATTACACCTTCTCCTTTGGTGATCTCATCTGCTCCAATTGACTCAAATATAATTTCCACATAGATGAATCAATATCTACGTATCAGCCTCTATCTGTCTGATACTCTAGTTATGCATTTCCAATTATCTGCTGAACATCTCATAGATGTCCATAGGTATTTCAGCCTTAATGTATCCAAAATGTATCTTATTATCTTCTCTAAATTGGATTTTTCTATACTTTCCTATCTCCTGATGGCATCACTATTCTTTTGGTCACTTGGGTTTGTAACCTCAGAGCCATCCTTGGCTTTACTCCTTTTCATCTTCTGTATTTGTGCATTTGTAAAGTCTTTTCAACTTTACCTCTCCAACATTTTAGAATTGTAAGGGACCATACAGTTAAACCTATACCTGAACAATAGTTCATTCCACAATAGATCCAATAAATGGTCATCCAACATTTAAAAAGGAGTGCCTCTAATGAGGGAGAATACATTACTTTTCAAATTAGTACTGTACTTTTGAATATCTACTTATTATGAAATTTAAAAAAATCTTTCTTAAATTTGCTTCTTGTAACCTATCTGGGTAACTAACTCCCTATCTCACATTCACACTGGTGAATTGGGTCCTTGGGATGTGAGGTGACTACTACCCAATATTTAATGTACTCTGTGGGTCTGCACTTCTAACATTATAGCCTATGAGCCTTCACTTGTGTGCTTTTCCCTTTATTAGTTATGTAGTAAGAACAATTAACTCAAAGTAAAAGTATTTACTAAGATGGAATACTAAGAACTTTAACTGGAGCTTCCTGGAGCCAAGATGATGGAGTGAACTGTGCTTGTACCCTCCCCAGGAAAAATCCTGGAATAGTGGGATCAGCCAAAAGGGTGAACAGTATTTCAGCTCCAGAGACTGAGGAGATCTTGCTGTGGCTGAAGTGGATCAGTGCAAGACTAGATCTGCCCCAGACAGCCCCAACTCAGTGAATCAGGAGATCCTGAGCCCCAGGGGTGGGGGGGGATACTGTAAATGCCAATACCAGACAGGCCGTGGACCAGCCAAGGGAATAGGACAGGCACCAGTGCAGATCGGGGTTTACCAACTGCTGAGCCTGCTTGTGCTCTAGCTCAGGGAAGGAGACCTCCTGTGGCTAGACTACCCCTCCCCCATACCTCACACAGTGAACTTCAGAGTAACTCCAAGGAAATTCAGAAAGACTTCACTTGGCCTCTATCTTGGCATACCAGTCAGTTCAGCACCAGGTAAGCTACAGCATTCTAGCTTTTAGCTGAAAGAACCAGAGGCCCCAACACACAAAGCCTCAAGTTCTTAGCACAGGAAATGTGGGACACAGTCCCCTGTGCCCCAGACACAGAGATCCACTTTAAAAGTCAGGAAAAAGGCAATCATCATGAGCAAGGAGCAAACCAAAGAAGACCATAGAATCTTACTATGGGGACAAAGACCAAAACACAAATACTGATGAGGTCAGCATTGAGACTGTACTCCCATCTGAAACCTCAGAAGAGAATATGAACTGACCTCAAGCCCAAAGAACATTTTTGGAAGGTTCAAGAAGGTTTTTGAAAGCCAAATTAGAGAGGGAGAAGAAAAATGGGTCAATGATTTTAAAAATATGGAAAAAGAATTCATGGAAGAATCTGAAAGGAAAATTGGGCAAATGGATAAAGAGATACAAAGTCTAATTGGAACAATTGGATAAATGAAAAAGGAGATGCAAAAGTTAACTGAAGAAAACAATGTCTTAAAACTTAGACTTGTGCAAGTAGAAGCTAATGAATGACTCTATGAGGCATCAAGAATCAGTCAAACAGAATCTAAAGAATGAAAAAAATAGGAGAAAATGTAAAATATCTCATTAGAAAAACAACTGACCTGGAAAATAGATCCAGGAGAGAAAATGTAAGAAAGTTATTGGTCTACTGGAAAACCATGATGAAGAAAAGAGCCTGGATATTATCTTCCAAGAAATCATCCAGGAAAATGGCCCTGAGGTCCTAGATCCAGAGGGCAAAATCATCATCAAAAGAATCCACCAATCATCTCCTAAAAGAGACTCCAAACTGAAAATGCCAAGAAATATTGTTGCCAAACTTCAGAACTATCAAGTTAAGGAGAAAATACTGCAAGCAGTCAGAAAGAAACAACTCAAATGTCAAAGAACTACAGTCAGGATCACACAGAACTTTGGAGCTTCTACAAAATTGATCATGATATTTCAGGCTAGGAGAAGGATATTCAATAAAATAAGGGATTTCTATACCTTCCTGGAAGGGCCAGACATCAATAGAAAATTTGATCTTCAAATACAAGTCTCAAGAGAGGCATAAAAAGGTAAACAGGGGAAAAATTGTTATTCAATAACAGCAAACTGTTCACATACCTATAAGGGAAGATGATACTTGTTAATCTTGAGAAATGTATATTTATTATGATATTTAGAAGGAATATACATGGATAGAGGGAGTGGGTATAAATTAAATGATGTGATGATAAAAAATGTGATTTAAGGTTGTGAAGGGATTGTAACAGGAGAGGAGAAAAGAAAGAGGCAGAAAAAGGTAAATTATATCATAGGAAGAGGTAAAGAAACATATGATAGTAGAGGGAAAGAGAGGAGATTTAGTCTCATCTGATTTGGTTCAAGGAGGGAACAACAAACTCAATTAAGTATAGAAATCTAACTTGCCCTATAGGCAGTAGGAGGGGAAAGGGGAAAGAAAAGGGAGGGAAGGTTAAAAGGGAGGGGGCTGAAAGAAGGAAGGGAAAACTGAGGGATATGGTTGTCAAAAATAAAACTATTGTGTAGGGGAATGGAGAGGGGATGAACTCTCCCATAAAATGGAGGTAGATAGAAAAATGAATTAAAAACCATAATCCAACAATATGTTATTTACAAGAAACACATTTGAAACAGGGTAAAGGTATACAAGGTAAAGGTAAAACATTGGTACAGAATATATTATGCTTCAGCTGATGTAAAGAAAAGCAGGGGTAGCAATCCTAATCTCCAATAAAGCAAAAGCAGAAATAGATCTAATCAAAAGAGATATGGAAGGAAACTATATCCTGCTAAAAGACACCATAAACAATGAAGAAATATCATTACTAAACATATATGCACTAAGTGGTATAGCATCCAAATTCTTAGAGAAGTGAAGGGAGTTACAGAAAGAAATAGACAACGAAACTATACTAAGGTGGACCTCAACCTCCCCTACTCTGAACTTGATAAATCTAACCTCAAAATAAACAAGAAGTTAAGGATGTGAATAGAACTCAGGATAATATGGATATGATAGATCTCTGGAGAAAACTGAATGGAGGTAGAAAGGAATATACCTTTTCCTCAGCAGCACATGGCACATATACAAAACCTGACCAAGTAGTAGGGCATAAAAATCTCACAATCTAATGAAGAAAGGCAGAGATAGTTAATGCATCCTTCTCAGATCATAATGCAATAAAAATTGTATGTAATAAAAGGCCATGTAAAAATAGACCAAAAATTAATTGGAAACTAAATAAATCTAATCCTAAAGAATGAGTGGGTTAAGCAACATAGAAATATAGAACAATAGAAACAATCAACAACTTCATACAAGAGAATGACAATAATGAGACAACCTACCAAAACTTATGGGATGCTGCAAAAACAGTTCTTAGGGGAAGTTTTATATCACTGAATACCTAAATGAATATGACAGAGAAAGAGGAGATCAGTAATTTGGGTATGCAGCTGAAAAACTAGAAAAAAACAAATTGAAAATCCCCAAGTAAATACCAAGTTAGAGATGAATAAAACCAAAAGAGAGATTAATAAAATTGAAATTAAGAAAACTATTGATATATATTATATATATTGATATATATTGAATATATATTGATAATAAAGAAATAAATAAATATAATATATTTAAATATATTATAAATAATATAAATAATATAAAAAAATATAAAAATAATATAAATAAATATAAATAAAATATATATTGATATATATTATATATATTGATATATATTGAATATATGTTGATAATAAAGAAAACTAAAAGTAGATTTTATGAAAAAAACTAATAAAACTGATAAGCTTTTGGTCAATTTGATTAAGAAAAAAGAAAGAAGAAAACCAAATTATCAATATCAGAAATGAAAAGGGTGAACTTACCTTCAATGAGGAGGAAACTAAAAAAGTAATTAGAATTATGTTACCCAACTGTATGCCCATAAATTTGACATTTCATTTAGAAGTGAAATGGATGAATATATAAAAAAATATAGATTGTCCAGATTAACAGAAGAGGAAGTTAAATGCTTAAGTAACTCCATCTCAGAAAAAGAAATTGAACAAGTCATCTATGAACTTCCTAGGAAAAAATCTCCAGGGCCAGATAGATTTACAATTCTATCAAACATTTAAAGGACAGTTAATTCTAATACTATATATACTATTTGGGAAAATTGGTGAAGAAACAGTCTTACCAAATTTTTTGCATGATACAAATATGGTGCTGATACCTAAACTGGGAATAGCCAAAGCAGAGAAAGAAAATTATAGACCAATTTCCCTAATGAATGCAAAAATTTTAAATAAGATACTAGCAAAAAAGTTACTGCAACTTATCATGAGAATAATACACTTTGATCAGGATAAGATAGGATTAAAACAGGAATACAAAGATTGTTCAATATTAGGAAAATTATCAGCAAAATTGATCATATCAACAAAACTAACAGAAACCATATGATTATCTCAATAGATGCAGAAAAAGCTTTGGACAAAATACAACACAAGTTCTTATTGAAAACACTGGAAAGCATAGGAATAAATGGAACTTTCCATAAAATAAGAAGCAGTATCTACCTAAAACCACCAGCAAGCATTATATACAATGGAGGTAAACTAGATGCTTTTCCAATAAGATTGGGGGTGAAACATTGTTGTCCATTATCGCCACTGTTATGCAATATAGTACTAGAAATGTTAACTTTAGCAACAAGAGAAGAGAAGGAACTAGAAGGAATTAGAATAGGCAAAGAAGATACTAGGTTATCACTCTTTGTAGATGATATGATGATATACTTAGAGAATCCTAGAGAACCAAGTAAAAAATGCTACTTAAAATAATAAACAACTTGGGCAAAGTTCCATGTTACAAAATAAACCCACACAAAACTTCTGCGTTTTTATATATTACTAACAAAGCCCAAAAGCAAGAGATGGAAAGGGAAAACCCATTTAAAGCTACATCAGACACTAAAAAACATCTGGAAATCTACCTGCCAAAATAAACCCAGAGACTACATGAACACAATTACAAAATACTTTTCACACAAATCAAGTCAGATCTAAGTAATTGGAAAAATATCAGTTGCTCATGGGTTGGTCAAGCTAATATAATAAAAATGAAAATTCTACCTGAATTAATTTATTCAGTTTTATACCAATCAAACTACCAGATAATTATTTTCTAGAGTTAGAAAAAATAATATCAAAATTCATCTAGAAGAACAATAGATCCAGAATATCAAGGGAATTAATGAAAAGAAATGGTAGGGAAGGTGGCCTAGCCCTACCAGATCTCAAATTGTATTATAAAGAAGTGATCATCAAAACCACTTGGTACTGGCTAAGAAACAAAGGGGTAGATCAATGGAATAGATTAGGTACTCAGGACACAGTAATCAATGAATATAGCAATCTACTGTTTGATAAACCCAAAGACCCCAGCTTCTGTGATAAGAACTCACTGTTAGACAAAAACTGCTGAAAAAACTGGAAAATGGTGTGGTTGAAACTGGGCATAGAGCAATGCCTGGCACCATACACAAGAATAAAGTCCAAATGGACACATTACCTAGGTTTAAAGACTGATATTATAATCAAATTAGGGGAAGAAGGAATAGTGTATTTGTCAGATTTAGGGAAAATGGAGAAATTTATGATGAAACAAGAGATAGAGAACATTACAAAGTACAAAATGGGTAATTTTGATTACATTAAATTGAAAAGTTTTTGCACAAACAAACCTTATGCAACCAAGATTAGGAGGGAAGCAGAAAACTGGTAAGAATTTTTCCAACTAGTGTCTGTGATAAAGGCCTCATTTCTAAAATTCATAGAGAGCTGAGTCAAATTTAAAAGAATACAACTCATTCCCCAATTGATAAATGTTCAAAGGATATGAACAGGCAGTTTTCAGAGGAAGAAATTAAAGCTATATATAGTCACATGAAAAAATGCTCTAAATCACTATTGATTAGAAAGATATAAATCAAAACAATTCTGAGGTACCACATCACACCTATCAGAGTGGTTAACATGACAAAACAGGAATATAATATATGTTGGAGAAGATGTGGGAGAATTGGAACACTAATACACTGTTAGTGAAGCTGTGAGCTGATCCAACCATTCTGGAGAGCAATTTGGAACTTTCCCAAAGGGCTACCAAAATATGCATACCCTTTGACCCAGCAATATGGATTCTAGGACTGCAGCCCAAAGAGATCATAAAAATGGGAAAGGATCCCACTTGTACAACAATATTTATAGTGGCTCTCTTTGTGGTTGCCAAAAATTGGATATTGAAGGGATGTCCATTAATTGGGAAGTGGCTGAACATGAATATAATGGAATACTTTTGTGCTATAACAAATGATGAACAGGAGGACTTCAGGGAGACCTGGAAAGACTTACATGATCTGACATTGACTGAAATGAGCAGAACCAGGAGAATATTGTACACAGTAACAGCCACAGTGTACGAGGACTATTTCTGATAGACTTAGCCTTTTACAGCAACGTGAGGACCTAAAACATTCCCAAAGAATTCTTGAGGCAAAATGCCATCCACATCCAGAGAAAAAACTATGGAATCAGAACACAGAATAAAGCAGAATATTTTCTCTTATGTTTTATTTTGGTCTTTCTCATGGTTTCTTCCATTCATTTTAGTTGTTCTATGCAACATGACTAATGTGAAAATGTGTTTAATAAGAATGTATATGTAGAACCCATATAAAATTGTATGCCATCTGGGAGAGAAAGTGAGGGAAGGGGAGAAAATTTAAGACTTATGAAAGTAAGTGTTGAAAACTGAAAACAAATAAATTAATTAAAGAAATATAACTGAGAAACATTTGTCCCATAAGTTTGGGACTCAAATACATACCGACAAATATGTAAGTTAATAATGTGAAAAGAAGGGAAAGCATTTATGCAGCACTGTCCTAAGAGCTTTATGAATATTATTTCATTTGGTCTTCCCAACTACCCTGAGAGGTAGATGTTGTTGTGGTCCCTATTTTACATTTGAAAGAAAGACAAACAGAGGTGAAGTGGCTTGTCCAGTTTCCCACAGCTATTAAGTGTCTGAGACTGGATTTGAGCCCCAGTCTTCTTGATTCTAGGCCTAGGGATTTATCCATTTTGCTATCTCCCTAAGTAAGCATACACACTGCCTCTGCAGGATTCTGACATACTTTCTCTTCCTCCATTTTCCTTATACTTCCAAGAGCTGCATTGTCTCTGCTGGTCAGGATGTTTAGCTGGGCTCTGGGGCTTGCTCTTCTCTCCTTCTTGATTTCCAGTTTTCAGAACTAATAATCGCTTGAATCTCTAGCTAGCTCTCTTCCTTATTTCAGTGGTCATACTCCTCAAGGCCCTGTCCTGCCTTGATTCTTTCTTTCTTTCTCCAATAAGCATGCAGAGGCTCC
The DNA here is from genome assembly GCA_023548195.1 of Bettongia penicillata ogilbyi. Classification (NCBI taxonomy): domain Eukaryota; kingdom Metazoa; phylum Chordata; class Mammalia; order Diprotodontia; family Potoroidae; genus Bettongia; species Bettongia penicillata. The sequence continues at coordinate 8,951,093 of JAJHZJ010000336.1, forward strand.
TACCTTGATAAGACAAAGTAAAAGATCAATACGTTTTCCAAAGGTGGACTTTCTCTTTACTTAGGTGACTCTTCTTTTTGTTGTTAGGGATCATCCCCATGAGAACTGTCTTGACTGATCATCCAAGTTCTAGGAAACTTGCCTTTTAAAGACCAATGATCTTTGGCCAGTTAATGGAAAATTGCTTAGTTGTATCAAGTTTAATTTCAAGAAAGACTCCTTATAAAGAGATAATAGAGGGTGATATAATTCTTTGTATGGTGTTTAAGATGTTTCACCCTTCCCACATGAGACCTCACTGTGGTCAGATAGGGTGCCCATGGCATGGCCTGAGAGAGAGAGGCTTAGCTGATCAAGCTGCAGGAGCCCTACAAGGAGGAGGAGACTCTGCTGCTGGTTAAAGTGATGCTGCATGGTCAGCTTAAAGGGATCAAGGTGGAAGAGCTGGGCCTTCAATCAATTATTAGCTCCAGAGAAGGGGGTAGGATTACCTGTCCTTCACCTCTAATGGAAGAGCCAGAAAACATCTTGATTTGGTAGACAATAAAATTTCCATTAATCAAACTGAATTATAGCTAAGCACAAGAAACCATGCTCAACAAGAGGAAGAGGAAGAAGAGGAGAAAAAGGAAGAATCTGATTCCTAAATGAGAAAGAAAAAAGGTCATATTCTTACAAGTTAGTCAAATTAGACACATGTACATACTAGAGTCAAAACTCCATGTTATTCTATTGAAATATTTATGTGTTTGCAACCAGGATAGTTCAAATGTAAGCCAGTCTTTAATTATCAATATGCATTAGAAAAATATGAAAGACATGCTATTAAATTCTCTGGAGTAGTTTGATGGCACAGTGCATAGAGTGTCAGCTCTAGAGTCAGGAAGTCCTGAGTTTACATTCGGTCTCAGAAACTTACTAGTTCTGTGACCGGGCAAGTCATTTCACCCTGTTGGTCTCAGTTTTGTATTCTGTAAAATGAGCTGGAGAAGGAAATGGCGAACCACTCCAGTATTGTTGCCAAGAAAAGACCTAATGGGGTCATGAAGAGTCAGATATAACTGAAATGACTCAACCACAAAAACAAAATTATACTTCCTTGTGCACCGAGTCAGGCCATATTCTGGGTTCTAGAATATAATAGATGGAAAGAAGAAAAGACTTACTGGAATTCAGCTTCTCATATTAAGAGCACAAGCTGTTTCAAGGTCACCCAGAGGAGTACCATAATATAGAGCACATGATATGCTACTTGGTGTGGTTATGGCCATATCTTAATTTGAGTTATTACACTGTGGTAAAATATAGCCAGAATAAATTTTAGATAGAAATGTCTACTGAATAACAGTCAAACCGTGTTCTTGTGAAAGTAGAATATATATTGTAATAATAAAATTAAATCATTTTAAATTCATTTTTGTATTTAAGGAAATATGCCATATTGTTCAAAAAAATGTCTTAGAAAATATTTGAGTGGATGTTTTTACCAAAAAAGATTAAATGGCTAAAGAAAAATTTAGAAGATTTTAACACCTCGTTGACTTTGCTAGGTGCCTCTTGCTTTCTATGATTCAATCAACTAGGCTGGAGGAGAAATGTGAACAGAAGCAGCTGATTATGTGTGTGTCCTAATCTCCTCCCCCTCACCCCTCTTACTATACAACTTCTACCTGTTTCTCTCTTTTTAAATTGAATTAAATTTTTATTTTTGCAAAATAGAACTATTCTATTGCTTTTTCCATGTGATAGCTCTCCAAATACTGGAAGACAGTTATCATGTTCTGCCTCAGGATTTTTTTTCTCTAGGTTAAATATTCCCAGATCTTGCAAATCCTATTCCAATGGCATAATCTTGAGGTCCTTTATTGTACTTGTTGCTGTCTTCTGGATAGTCATCACTTTATCAGTGCTCTTCTGAAGTGTAGCACCTGGGACTGGACAGGGTACGAAAGCTATGTTCAGATAAAGCCAGAGTACTGTGAAATGACCTCATCTCTAATCTTAGAATTTAGTCCTCTTTTAATTAGCCTAAAATTGCATTAGTTTTTTTGGCTGCCATGTCACATTATTGACTTCATATTGAGCTTGCCATCCACTGAAACCTGTGATAGAGTTCACATCTGTCCCCTTGTCTCCACTGACACAACTATAACCCTACATCAGACTCTCATCAGTTCTTATCTAGATTACAAGAATATCCTCCTGATTGCTCTCTCTGACTTTCATTTCTCTCTCTCTAATCCATTCACCACACAGCTGCCAAAATAATCTTTCCAAGGCTACTGTCTGACCTGCTACTTTCCTAATAGACTACCTTTTGTACCTCTGTGTTGCCTACAGGATAAAATTCAGTCCCCTTGGTCAGAAATTTAAAGCCTTCCATAATCTGGCTTCCACCTACCTTCCCAGCCTTTTTTTAAAAAAATATACTTTCCTTTAGGAACTCTGTATCAGCCAATATGAACCACCAGAACTAACAGCTGCTTTCTGACTTTGATACTCTATCTTCTTCTGTGTATTTGCAGAAGCAATCCCTCATGCCTCAAAAGCACATTTCCCTCATTTCTGCTTAGAATTCTTGTTTTATTTGAGGACTTAGTTCGGATGACACTTCGGTGAACTCTCCATTAATACCTTCATATATCGTTGGTCTCCCTCTCTCATCAATTTCTCTTATACTATATTTATTAGTGTACATATTACATTTGTGGCTCTCTACTCCCCACCCAGAATAATGTAAATTCCTTTAGAGGAGAGTCTGGGGGGTTTCTTTCTCCCTTTATTCCCTGTACCCAACATAGTGATTTATAAATGGTTGGTGATAAGTAAATGTTTGTTAAAGTGAATTAATTCCATACCGTTACACACAATAATAATTTTACTTTGATTTACTTTATGGGCATTGGCAATGTCAACGGTTGCAACATGATCCCCTACACAAAACCCACTTTTTTAGCACAATACTTTCCTAAGGATGCTACAAGGCTGTGAGGGACATCATAAAATCACAGAATTTTAGAATTAGAAGGGACCTCAGCATCTATCTAGTTCAACCCATAGTTAAAATGAATCACTATGCTTAAATAATCATACCATGCTTAAAAAATGGCCATCCAGCCTGGTCATGTAGGGAGAGTGAGTGAAGACAGCTGGGCAGCTGAAGTACTACATGGTATCCAGCGAATATCAAAAGACTTAGAGGAAATCTCCAGTTTGTTGGCTAGATCCTCCATGGGAGATTTATGAAAAGATGTGGACAAGAATCATATGGAATCAGGTGTGGATCAGTTTCAATCTGTGACATTGGAGAGAATAACTGTATCTACCAGACCACAAACTCATTAAAATATGGAAGGAATAATTCAAATCTTATAAAGTGTTACACATTTTTAAAATAAGCCCTGAGGTAGGCAGAATTTGATGGATAAGCAAACTGAGATTCAGTGATATTAAGGGATTGGCTTCGGACCACACATTTTAGTAAACAACAGAACTAAAACTAGATTTTGGACCTTCTGATACCAAATTATGTGTTGTGTGTGTGTGTGTGTGTGTGTGTGTGTGTGTGTGTGTATGTGTGTACTCTGGGAATAATTCCAAGGTTGTTAACCATTTCTATAGGATGGTCTTTTATTATCCCCCTTTTTATTGTTGGGACATGGATGAACTAACTGGCTAATGAGGTCTCTTCTGACTGACATTCTTTGATTTGAAGAACTTTCTATACATTTATTTAACCAAATTTATTCATATTTCACAATAAAATAAGATACTGGCCTGATGGTCTCATCAGGAAAAATCTGATGTTAGAAGCTTGGAGTTAAATGTAGAGAGCTAAATTTATGGCATGGATGAGTACATTTAAAAATAAAGAACTTGATAAATAACAACCTGAGAGAGAAAAAAGTGCAACTTCATTACTCAGTCTATGAATACACTTGAGTTATCTAATTTTACCAGCATAAATACATTGATATAACATAAGTGATTAATTCTTTATTGTTATGATCCTCTCTTTTACTTAGCAACAATACGATTGATTTTCTTTCAGTGCATTTATTCCATGGAGTTCAAGTTGGATTTTAGGACTTGGACTAGTTAACTTTCACAAACAGCCTAGTTGACCTTAACAATAGCCAACTCTCAAAGAACTAGGGATAAATGAAAGATCTTGGCATAACACTAAGAATAATGAATGAGAATTGTCACTAACTTGCTGTGAGGTTGTCGAATCACTTCATCTTTCCAGGACTCTGTTATCATTTTTCAAATGAAGGAACTGGATCTGATTATCTCTGTGGTGTCTTCTAACTTCAAGAGTCTAGGACCCTGAGTCTGTATTTTGTAGATATTCACCCTGAGGGAAGAGAAAGAAATAGGACTACAATTCAATTCAACAAACTTCTATTTTAGCAAAAGGGTGTGGAATCGGGGTAGGCAGCTAGATTGCACGGACAGGACCTGGAGTCAGAAAGAGTCATTTTGTGAGTTTAAATCCAATCTCTGATACTTATTAGCTGTTTTAACCCTCCTTGCCTCAGTTTCCTCATGTATAAAATGAGCTGGAAAAAAGAATAACAAATCTATGTATGCAGTATCTTTGCTAAGAAAACCCCAAATGGGGTCACAAAGACCTGGACATGACTTAATTAACAGCAACAGCAAAATGGAATCTGGGCAACTAGATGGTACAGTGGATCAAGTGTCAGCCTGGAGTCAGGAAGACTCATATTCCTGAATTCCAATCTGCTCTCAGAAACTTACCAGATATGTGACCCTGGGCAACTCACTTAACCTTGTTTGCCTCAGTAGTTTATCTGTAAAATGAGCTAGAGAAGGAAATGGCAAACCACTCTAGTTTGTCAAGACCCCAAAAGGACACATGAAGAGTCAGACACAATTGAAAACAGCTAAACGATAACAACAAATGTGAAATCAGGAGAGGGAGTAGCTTATTAAAAGAACAGTAAGAAGGCCAGTATGGTTAGGTCATCGAATATGTAATGAGGAATAAAGAGGAAGATAGCTAGAAGAGTAGGAAGGGGGTCAGGGTATGAATAGGAGATTTTATATTGATTATGGAAGTAATACGGAGCTGCTGTATTACATTGGACAGGGAGATGGTAACATGAAATACCCGTGCTTCAGAAAAATCACTTTGATAGTTAAGAAGATATATTTGAGTGTGGAAAGATCAGATTATTTCAATAGTCAAGGCAAGATGTGATGAAGCCCTGCATGATATAGCAGCTGTGAGTATAGAGAAGGAGGCATATATAAGAGACGTTATGAAGATAAAAGTGACAAGGGTTGGCAACAGATTGACTCCATGGGGTGAATGTAAGTAAGGAGCTAAGGATAACAACCAGATTTCTAGCTTGAGCAACTAGAAAAACAGTGGTGCTCTCAGCAGTAATGAGGAATAGGGGGAAAAGGATGGCTTCAGAACTGTGTGAAAGATAATGAATTCTGGTTTGAACATTCTGAGTTTGGGATGTTTATGGGATATACCATCACAGATGGTCAAGAGGTAACTGGGGATGTCAGAATATGGCTTAGGATCGAACTTAAGCTGCATATATGGACCTGAGAATAGAGAGGATGGAGAAGACTGCATGGCGAGGTTAACTAAACCTATGGTTGGTGATGCAATTGCCAAGCTAGATAAGATAAAGGAAGAAAAAAAGTTGGCCCAGGACATACCATTGTAGATACCCACATTTAGCAAGACTGACTCGGGTGAAGACCTAGCAAAGGAGACTGTGAAGGAACAGTCAGATAGGTAGGAGAGAATCAGAAGAGGACAGTATAAGGAAAACCTAGAGAGAGGAGGATCTCCAAAGCAGAGGCTAATGACAGTTTCAAAGACTTCAGAGGGTTCAGAAACAATGAAGAAAAGGCCATTAGATTTGTCAGTTAGAAAGTCTTTGGTAACTTTGGAGGGAGCAGTGTCAGTCAATTGATGAAATAGGAAGCTAGGTTGCTTATTACTGAATATTTACCTCTAGGTTGCATGGCTCATTATTCAACATTGAATAGATATGGTTACACAGTCATCTGTTTATATAAATATGATATTTAGTTGTGTCCAACTATTCATGAGTCTATTTGGGGTTTTCTTGGCAAAGATACTAGATTGATTTGCCATTTCTTTCTCTAGCACATTTTACAAATGAAGAAACTGAGGCAAACAGGATAAAGTAACTTCACTAGGGTCCCACAGCTAGTAAGTGTCTGAGGTCAGATTTGATTTCAGGATAATGAATCTACTTGACTGCAGGCCCAGTACTCTATCCACCATGTCACCTACCTGCCTTAGTTTATGCACATAACCTCCCTGTTATTCTGATTTTGTTTCACCATCGTATTCACAAATTGATCCAGAGTTAAGCTTAGGAAACAATTTTCTCATCAGAAAATGAGGGAGTTGGACAAGACAAAAGTTTCTTAACTTTTTTGTGTGTGTCCTGGATCCCTTTGGTGGTCTAGTGAAGACAGCAGATTCCTTCTTAATTATTTCAAAGAGGACAAAATAAAATATTTAGGATTACAAAGCAAATCAATTATATTGTAATGCAGTTACCAAACTATTAAAAAATTTTTTCAAAGAGCCCAGACTGAGAACTCTCGAATTAGATTCTTGGAGACTAAGTTTCCTTCTATCTGTAAATATTCTATGATTTTATTATACCTTAAATTTAACAGATTCTTTGGTTCTAAATTCCTCTGTCAAGTCTCAGAGTCAAGCCTTCTTTCCAGTCCAGGCCTATGATCTAACTGACTTTTCAAAAAAGCTCTTTCTTATATAGATGGTTTTGGAATATCATCAATCAAAGTATTTTACTCCCTCCAACATGAGAGATTATAATTCATATTTCCCATTCTATACGGCTCATCCCTTTCCTTCAATAAAATCTCTGTGAATGTCCAACCCATGATCATGAGTGATGGTGCCAAACTCAAATAGGAAGGGATTCCTGAGGGTTGCATATTGGTTTAGAAAATCACAAATTAACATTATTTATGTTTTATTGTATTTTTACTTACTATGTTAAACATTTCCCACAGAGATTTTAAGGCATTTTGCCTGCATCCAGTTTGATCCTTCTAATCTAAGGGATCTTCCTCTACCTCGCTTGATATTATATGGATATTAATGAAGCACATGAACTGTTAGCCTGTTAGCCACTGATCTTAGGACATGCACACTCCACTTCCTTTTCCAGTCATAGATCCCTTTGATAATATTTATTTATGTTGTTTCTGACAGAACAAGTTTACATTAATATAAGATATATATGAAATATATATACATGTATATAGATGTATGTATATATGAATACATGTCTATATATGTATGACAAAACCATGGGAGCTGATGTGAAATAGCATAGAGGGAGAAGAGAAGAGGGTCCAGGACAGAGTCTTGGGAACTATACAGTTAGAGGGCATGATATGGATAACATTGAAGTAATTGCTAAGGTCCAGAGGACTTTAGAATGAAGTATCAAGGTAGATGGCAAGACCTGATCATCTTCCATCTCCTAAAGGATTGGTAAAGTCCAGTTTTTTTAAAGAGAGTGAGCATAGGAGTCACTCTTTAGGAGAGGGGAAAAGGGAAGGGAGGGAGAAGTACCCTTGTTGGTGGCTGTTCTTCCTACTTGGCTGTCCCAGTGAGGTTTGGGTCAGGGAGGGGCCATTGCAGTCATTGTGCAAATTGTTTTCTCCATTCTATGAATTTCAATCTGCCTCAGTTCATAAGTCTTCCCATTCTTTTCTGAATTCTTCACATTTATTATTTCTTTTTGCAACAGCATTCCCATTACAGGGGATAAGAGTCTTGATGGAAGGAGAGAAAGAGATACTTCTTTGGAGGCTTGGATACTTTGTGGGGGACAGAAGTCTAAAGGATACTATCTGGGGAGTAGTGGAAGATCCAGAGAATGGATACAGATTACTTGTTGACAGGAATACTAGGAAGTGGGAGAAAGTACTGAAAGAGAGGTGGGTTAGGCAAGTTAAAAATGAAACTTTATTTTTTTTTCCAGTTTCATGTAAATTTTTTTAACAGTCTTTTTAAATTTTGAGTTCCAAATTCTCTCCTTCCCTCCCTGAGGTGGCAAGCAATTTGATATGTTATATGTGTGTAGTCATGTGAAACATAATTTGATATTAGTCACATTGTGCAAGCATACACATCAGCAAAACCAAGGAAAATTTTTAAATGTATTTAAAAAGTATACTTTGATCCGCATTTGGACTTCTTCAGTTATTTCTCCAGAGGTGAATAAAATTTTTCACCATGAGTCTTTCATATTTGTCTTAGATTATTTTACACTTGATCATCGTACAATATTGCTATTACTTTGTCTAAATCTTGTGGTTATGCTCACTTCCCTTTGTATCAGTTCATGGAAGTCTTTCTAGGTTTTTTGAAAGCATCTTGCTCGTCATTTCTTACAGTAAAACAGTATTTCATCACAACCATATGCCACAGCTTGTTCAACCATTCCCAGTTTCCCGTCATGCCCTCAATTTCCAATTCTTTGCTGCCGCAAAAAGAGCTGCTATAAATATTAAAAATTGTACTTTAGAGGAACTTTGCCTGAGGCTCACCCAGCTCACTAGTTCTTATTTCACATTGACAGTCTGTACTGAAAGAGTAGATCTTGACCCATAAAAAGTGATGCAAACTAAATAAGTGGAATAACTTCTCAAAGAGATGACTCTGGATTTGTTCATATAACATGTCAGTGTACTCACATCATGATCAAATTAGAAGAAAAAAAAGTTGTGGGAATGTAACCTAACCTAGTTTCAAAAGATAAAGTCATGTGTGTGCATGTGTATGTGCATATTTGTGCATGCACATGCATATTCATTTGTGTGCATGTGTGTGCACATGTATGTGTGGTTAATGATTATTTTAAAAAGAAAAGCTGTGCAGTCTGCAAAAAGAACTCATCATTGATTCCTTTTTTATTATACCACCATTAAGGAGATCTAAAAAAGTCAGCAAGGTATGAAGAAGGATTCTAGGCCATGAGATTTTTAATTTATCAGATAAACATCAAGGTCCTCCTAGATAGGATCCAATATGCTATGGATATGGTACAGTCACATGTGACTCATTGAAAAACCAAAACTTTGGGTTTGGGTGTGTTGAGTTGATGGGGCTGGTGAGACATCTGGATGGAGAGATCCATAAGATAGATTCATAAGATCAGAGAGAATAGAAAGGTAATCTTTTAAAAAAATATCTAATCCTTCCTTTTGCTGAAGACTTCACTAGTGGGAACTTTATCACCTTCCAAGGCATTCCATGGCATTTCTGGACAGCTTTAACTTTTTTTCTTATGGACCCCCCCCACCAATGTTATGACTTGAACTCACCTTTGAATACTGTCTCCTCAGAGGGTAGCCGATTACTGCTACTCTCTGTGTATGCAAGTAAATATAACTGGATTTCATGTAAAGTTCTCCACATTTAAATCTGTTTGTGCATATGGAGTTGGGTTTGTAAGTGACATTATTGCCTTTTATGACAAATACTGAGGACAGGGCTCCCACGTGTTATAAATATATTTCATTTGACCTTCCGTGCAGCTGGTCCTACAGGGGCTGAAACAGATAAAGGTTGCTACAGGCCAAGATGACCCATTCAGGTGAAGGTAATTCTCAGGTTAAGTTCCATACTCAGGTTAAAGTTGGTTACAGCTTAATGAAATATCTATGGTTCAGATAACATGAAAATACTAATAAAGAATCTAAAAAAAATTCATGTATAAGGCATAAAAATGGGACAAAGGGGTAAATTCATTCATCTTGTACTGGAAATTCTTTTCTCCCTTTGTGGAATCTTCATGAAGAAGCTCACCTTTGGAACAGCTTGCTACAGTGTGCCAAGGATCAATAACTTTCTAGAGTTTATAGTAGACATTTATCTCAATTTTGAGGGCTTACACATCTTGAAATTACCACCATCCTCAACTACCTCTTCTACTTTCACTGCCATTGGCCAGTATCATTACCAAGGGGATTGCTACTGCCACCATTTAGTTACAGCTCCCAATGGGAACTCTCCCAAGGCTGCCTAGCCACTTCCATTTTGAAATACTTATTCTACTCAGATAAAGAATAAATATAAAGAGACAGAGGTGGTCATGTGTTCAAAGCTGCCATACTTGATTGAGAAATGAGACAGCTGCCTCATCTGCCCCTTCCTCAACCCAGTTCTTGAAGGCAGCTCAAAACAACCTTGCTTCTTTGCAAAAGCTGCAAAGGAAAGAATAATGAAGTAATGAATTTCTCCATCTGTATCCATACTCTGTACTGGCTCAATGCCCCAAACCATCAGTTTTTCTATCTCCAAAGCCAATTTGAACACTCCATCAATACACAATATCAATCCCAGTGTCACTGTGACTTGAAACTGATTCCATATGGTCACTTGGATTGAAGCTAGTAGGGCAGCGTTTGTCCATGATCAAAGATCTGGCCTAGACCAGACTTACTTCATTAATCTTAATTATCCATCTCTGCTCCTCTGAAACTTCCATCTATTATCCCAATCCTGTTTTCTACAGTCAAGAGGAATCAGTCCAATTCTTCCTCTTTGTGACAACTCTTCCAATATCTGAAAAATGCAATAATGTTTTCCTTTGACCTTCTCCTCTCCAGAGTTGTTATTTCTAGTTGCCTTAACCTCAGTTCAATTCAATAAGCATTTACTCAGTACCTATGATGTTCTGGGCACTGTGCTAGGTGTTGATAAAACAGAGACAAAAAGGAAATCATCTCTACCATAAAGAATCTTAATTTCCCCTGGGAAACATGTGAAAAAGAAAAGTAAATATAAAATAAGAAAAAAATAATATTGTAAGTGCAAGGAGAGTATTACCAGTGGAGATAGGGATTAGGAAAGAGTATTACTAGAGGTGACACTTCAGTTGAGCTTTGAAGGGAACTAAGATTCTAAGAGGTAGAAATAAGGCAAAAGAATATTCTGGGCATGGGGAAAACCAGGGAGAGGCACAGAAATAGGAGATGGAAGGCTGAATGTGGGGAATAACAGACAGGCCAGTGTGACAGGAACATAAAAGAATCATATGAAATTAGTCTGGAAAGGAAGGATGAATCAAGATTTTGAGAGCATTTAAAGTTCTTATTTATTGTCTTAGAACAGTAGGGAGCCACTAAAACTTGAGTAGGAAAGTAAACCTGTGCTTTGGGAATGTAAATTTGGTAGGTTTATGGAGGATAGACTGGAGTAGTTGTGTCAAACTCAAATGGAAATGGAGGCCTTTGTTCCATACATAAGGATCCCTGTTGGCCACATATTGACTTGGTTTTAAAATGTAAAGTTATATTTAACTGTTGTTTTTATTGTTTTGCTAACTATTTTGTTAACAATTTCCAAATTATATTTTAATCTGGTTCAGGCCACACTCAAGAGTATTATGATCAGTGTGCTTGATGCCTCTGAACTATAGAAGGGAGACACAGGATGAAAGGCTAGGCCATTTAGGAATCTATTGCAATAATCCATGTAAGAGATGATTAAGAATTATACTAGAGACTTTGTAAGTGGAGACAAGGAGTCAGATGTGAGACATGCTCTGAAAATAGTCTTAGCAATTGATTGGTTATGCAAAAAAAGTCCAGTGCTATGTGCTAACACAGAGCCTAGAACATGGTTGTTGGGTCATTCAGCCATATCTGACTCTTCATGACCCCATATGGAGTTTTCTTGACAAAGATGCTAGAATGGTTTGCCATTTCTTTCTTCAGTGGATGAAAGCAAACAGATGTTGAAAGACTTGCCCCAGAGTCACATAGCCAGTAATTTTCTGAGTCCAGATTTGAACTCAGGTCTTCTTGACTTTAGGCTAAGCTCTCTATCCACTGAACCATCTAGCTGCCTGGCACATAGTTGGTACTTAATAAAAGTTGATTATTTATTTGAAGTGAGAGTGAAGATAGGAAGATGACTCCAAACTTATGATCCTGAGTGAATGACTGGAAGGATGCTACAGAAATAGGAAATTTAGGAAGAGAGAAGGGTTTAGGAGCAAAGATAATGAATTCTGTTTTAAGAATAATGAGTGTGAGACATGTATGGGACATTCGGGTGCAAGTGTCCAGTAGGCAGTTGTGGAAGTGGAAATGACAGATTAAGATGAGAGATAGGTATATTGATCATCTGCAAAGAGATGATAATTGAATCCACAGGACCTGATTTGATGATATTCAGAGAGTATAGAGACAGAAGAGAAGAGAGCGTAGGATGGAGTCCTGTGGTACCCCAACATGGCATCTAGTGAGTGTGACTAAAGAGGTATGCTCAGATAAGTGAGAACCAGGAAAAAGTAGCATCATGCTCCCTATTTGACATTGGGCAAGTCATTTAATTTTCCTTGTTGTTGGTAGCCTCATAGAGAAAATGAAGGGATTGGACTACATCTCTTCTGATGTCTCTTCAAGTTCTAGATTTATATTCTTAGAGAATCAGGGATGAAAAGGGATTCAAGAGCAAAGGATAACCAGCTGCTGTTGTGCCAAAATATTCAAAGTGGTCAATCACATGGGAAAAGGCCACTGGGTTTAGCAGGTGAGGGCACTGGTGACCTTGGAGAGAAGAGTTTCAATTCAGCAGTGGGATCACCAGACTCAAAGCGATCGTAGCTTTTCTCCCTGTAGCATGATTTTGCATCATCTCACCATTCTAGTCATCCTCTAGTTGGCCAATTTCCTTCCTAAGATGTGTCTAGAACTAGAGGAGAACATATTAAGACTATCATAGAATATAGGTAGCATACTCTTTGCATATTTTAAGCTCACATTAACTGTTTTTGGAATGCTGTGGCATTCATTCAACTTACCAAACTGGCAGTACATTAAAATCAGGGTCTCTTTTATATGAATTGCTTACACAAAATTGCCAGGTTGCTTTATTCTACACTTAGGCTGTTGTTTTCTTGATCAGAAGTGTGTGGCTACCTTTATCCCTCTTTAATTTCATCTTATTTGTTTTGACTCAGGATTTCAGCCTTTTGGGACTGGGAGGATCCTTATTTTCCGGCAATGCTTGCTCTTTTTGAAAACCAGATGGCTCACCCCTATAGTTGCCTGCTACAGTCAAGTGTTAAAGGTACATTAGAAAAAACTTGCTTGCTCCTGAGAAAAGTATAAAACAGAATGGAACACAGAGCTCTCCTGGGTCTTTTTTCTCACAGTGGAGGCCTATGGCAGATTTATTTGTGAACTAAATAATAATGTTCAGGGCATAAATGCTTGTGTAGAATTTTGCTTTTGGTCAAGTGGATATTATTATTAATAATAATTACTGTTATTACCACCATTATATCATCATCATTATTATGCTGTACTGTGCTGTGCTATACTATACTACACTATAATGGAATAAGAATACCTGTTATTTCTAAAGGACTTTAAGGTTTGCAAAATGCTTTCCGTATATTATTTCTAATGATAGTAGCATTGACTACTAGAAATAAAGGGATAAGGTATATGAAGTTAACTTTTTATTTGCTAAAATATTAAGCAATATATTCTAAATTGCAAATGATTTTTGGGGGGAAGAGGTTAATTTTCAAGGGCTAGGGAGAAACAGAGGAAGGAGGATTCACCATGTATCCATTGTGCATTTTGAGATGGAAGTGAGCTTTTACATTGTAGAAACCTAGTCACTCAGACACAGAAACTAGCTAATGACTTGCCTGGGTGGATATGTTTAGACCTCAGGCTGTCACCAGCTCTGAAGTAGACCTTAAAGATCAAAGAAGTTTTCAGTGTACAGTAGTGTCAAAGTCTGCTATTGTATGCCACTGAAGCCTTCAACACTGTCTTTTCCAGTGGTATCTTACTGTGGCTGTACACATTGTTACCCAGATTAATGAGGACAGATGGGATTCTGTATAATCAGACTTAACCTATTGCCAGGCTGATTTTTCTGGCCAGGTGGAATATCTCAGAATTGAACAATTTCAAATTTAGCATCCTGTTTTGACTTACGAAAGCTGTAGGATGTTTAAGTACAGAAATAGAAAGCTCCTGAATTATTATTTTCTATTAGTTTTTGTGGTGATTGGAGCAGGGAGTGGGCTGTGCCCTTTAGGCTTCTTTACTTATAGTTTTCTATTTTGTGTATAATAAGGTCCTGGAGAGAAAAAATGTGGAACCCATCAAAATTCTGCTCACTGTAGACCTCATTACCTGATTGAAGTTTGTTCTCTGCTCTGTCTCCCTCTCTTCCTCTCTCTCACTCTCTCTTTTCTCCCCTCTCTTTTCTACCACCCCTCCCTCATCATGGGTTTTCAATTATCATAGCTGCACCTGTGGTTAAAATATAGGGGTTAAACTTATCTACAGGTGTGATTTAAGATGCTTGACAAAGATGGCCCACTAATAAAGAAACTTTGAGGTGTTCAAGCATTAGGTGGCAGAAAGGATTTGCATTCAATTTGCAGAGATCAAAAGGGAAATGCAGGCATGAGCCTGAGGGAATGGGAGCTTTGGTGTGCCCAGTGACTGCTGGCTAATATGGGTTCTATGCTGCAGGGTTGTCAAACTGGGATAATTTAAATTGGGGAGATTCGCTGAATGATGAGGGAGATTTTAAATGTTTCATTGCCCTTGCCCAGCAAAATCCCTTCATTATAAGAAGAGAGAGGCTGTAAAAACTGACTTCAAGTTACAGTATCTGCCAACATACAAGCTGGAGCTTTTTTAGTTCTTCATTGTATTTTCTGTTGACTTGATGGGACATGAGAAGCTAGCTACCCGACTAGAATTGAATCTCAACATGTGCAAAGCTGTGCTCATTGTTTCTCACCCCCTCCAAACCCCAACCTCAGTTATCTGCTGCGCTCCTTAACTATCCCTGCCATCTGAGTGTATCATTATTCTTTTAGTATCTCAGTCAAGAAATCAGTCAAGAGCCAGGTAATTTCCCCCTCTCCTTTATCCTTTATATGACTGCCACCAAGCCCTGCTATTTCTTCTTTTAAAATATCTTAGATTCACCCCATTTCTCCTTCATTTCTACTGCCCCCACCCTAGTCCAATCCTTTCTGATCCATACCTGTAATTCTACTATAGCCTCTTACTTATATTTTCTTTTTTTTTTTTCCTTCCCTCAATGAGTTTATATCTTTAGGGGGAAACATCATATATAAATACCATCACCACCATCATCATTATCATACCATTTACACATTTCCATGGTATTTATAAATATTATCTTCTTTGATCCTGAACAACTTCAAGAGGAAAGTGCTGTCATCATCCCCCATTTCTTTTTTTTTTATTTTTAATTAATTAATTAATTTAATTTTTTTACAATCATTTTCACAAATTTTTGGGTTCCAAATTTTCTCCCCTTTTCTCCCCTCCCCCCACCCCAATACCCCAAGCAATCTAATTTTCCCTGTCTCCAATCTGCCCTCTCTTCTGTCATCTCTCCCTTCTCTTATCTCCATCTTCTCTTTTCTCCTGTAGGGCCAGATGACTTTCTATTCCTCCTTAACTGTATGTCTTCTTTCCTAGTTGCAACAACAATACTAAACAGTTGTTCCTAAAACTTTGAGTTCCAAATTCTCCCCATCCCTCCCTCCCCACCCATTCTCTTTGGGACAGCAGGCAATTCAATATAGGCCATATCTGTGTAGTTTTGCCAATGACCTCCCTGATAGTCGTGTTGTGTAAGACTAACTGGATTACCATCCCTCCTAACCTGCCCCTCCTTGTTTCTCTTCTGTCTTTTGATCCTGTCCCTCCCCAAGTGTTGACTCAAATTGCTCCCTCCTCCCTTTGCCCTCCCTTCCATCATCCCCCCCTTGCAATATCTCTTTCTCCCCCACTTTCTTATACTGTAAGATAGGATTTCATACCAAAATGAGTGTGCATTTCACTCCTTCGTTTAGTCAAATGTGATGAGGGTAAACTTCTTGTTTTTTTTTTTTTCTCAGCTCTCCTCTTTTTCCCTCCACTAAGAAAAACTCATACCTGCCTCTTAAATGACATATAGTTACCCCCTTCCCTTTCCCTCTCTTTCCTCCCCCTACATTTCTCTCTCACCATTTACCCTAGTTTCTTTTAAGGTATGGTCCCATCCTATTCAGTTCGATCTGTGCTCTCTATCTCTGTATGTGTGAGCATGTGTGTATGTGTGTGCATGCGTGTACATGTGTGTGTGTGGTCCCACCAACTACCCAGATACTGAAAAGTTTTAAGAGTTAGAAATATTGTCTTTCCCTGTATGAGTGTAAACAGTTCACTTCTGGTAAGTCCCTTAAGACTTCTCTTTGCTGTTTCCTTTTTCATGCTTCTTCTCATTCTTGTGTTTGAAAGTCAAATTTTCTTTTCAGCTCTGGTTTTTTCATCAAGAATGCTTGAAAGTCCTCTGTTTCATTGAAAGACCATATTTTCCCTTGAAGTATTATACTCAGTTTAGCTGGGTAGGTGATTCTTGGTTTGAGTCCTAGTTCCTTTGCCTTCTGGAATATCCTATTCCACGCCCTTCGATGCCTTAATGTAGAAGCTGCTAGATCTTGGGTTATCCTGATTGTATTTCCACAGTACTGGAATTGTTTCTTTCTAGCTGCTTGTAAGATTTTTTCCTTGAGCTGGGAGTTCTGGAATTTGGCCACAATGTTCCTAGGAGTTTCTCTTTTTGGATCTCTTTCAGGTGGTGATCGATGGATTCTTTCAATACTTATTTTGCCCTCTGGTTCTAGAATGTCAGGGCAGTTTTCCTTGATAATTTCATGGAAGATGATGTCTAGGCTCTTTTTTTGATCATGAGTTTCAGGTAGTCCCATAATTTTTAAATTGTCTCTCCTGGATCTATTTTCCAGGTCAGTTGTTTTTCCCATGAGATATTTCACATTCTCTTCCATTTTTTCATTCTTTTGGTTTTGTTTGGTGATTTCTTAGTTTCTCATAAAGTCATTAGACTCCATCTGTTCCATTCTAATTTTGAGAGAACTATTAAATTCAGTGAGCTTTTGAGCCTCTTTTTCCATTTGACTCATTCTGCTTTTGAAAGCATTCTTCTCCTCATTGGCTTTTTGAACCTCCTTTGCCAATTGGGTGAGCCTATTTTTCAAGGTGTTAATTTCCTCAGCATTTTTTGGGTCTCCTTTACCAAGGTATTGACCTGTTTTTCATACTTTTGTTGCATCTCTGACATTTCTCTTCCCAGTTTTTCCTCCACCTGTCTAACTTGCTTTTCAAAATCCTTTTTGAGCTCTTCCAGGGCCTGAGCCCACCTGCCACCCCCCTGGGGTGTCTGGGGTACTGAGGCCCTGCCCTCCACGTCTTTCCCTGATGGCAAGGATACGTCCTCATCATCAGATCCGAAGGTCGGGATCATTTGCATTTGTTGGAAAAAACTCTCTAAAGTCTTATTTTTCTTCCCTTTTCTAGGCATTTTCCCAGCCAGTTACTTGACTTCTGAGATTCCTTTCCACCCCCCGCCTGGATCCACCCAGCTAGTGCTTGGCCTCTGAGATTTAAATGGGCTTTCCTCCTGCCGGCTGTCAATCAGTGAGCTTTAGTTCAGGTGCTGGGGTGGGGCCATGGCCGCCTCCGAGACTCTGATCCCTCGGGGGCTTTATGCAGAGACTTTCAGGAATGGAGCGGGTGGGGGCGGGGTGGGGGGCCCGCCTCCCAAACCCCCGCTCCCTTGGGGGCTTTAAGCAGAAGCCTTCAGTAACAGAGCGGGGTGGGGGCAGGGCCATCTCCCAGGCTCAGCTCTGTCAGGTTTTATGTGGGAATCTTCCGTAATGAAGATCCTGCCTGCTGTTGGGGGATTCCTGAGTCTTGGGCCGCTGCCGCCTCAGCTGCCGCCCACACCTCTGCCTCCGCCGCTTCCTGCCCCCGTCCCTGCCGCCTCCGCTTCCTCCCGAGGGGGCCCGAGTCACGGAGACGCCCTGCTTCCCCTCTCCTCCAGCCTGGCCTTCTTTCTCACTGACCTGTAGCTTCTGTGGGCGGAGGGACTTTCCCGGCTGCTGGAGCTTCCGTCTCTGAAGCCTGCTCGGATCAGCTTCTCTGGGGCTTCGGCCAGGGCAGCGCTGGGGGTCGGGTCCACTTTCCGGGGCGCGCCGGACCCTGGGGACGGGTCTTTAGGGCTCCCTGGAACGGAAATCTTTTACACTCTGCTACTGCACACCTTGTATTGACCCAGAAGTTATGGGGGACTCTTTTTACATTAATTCTATGGGCTTTTGGTTTCAGAGCTCGTAAACGTGCGTCCTTCTACTCCGCCATCTTGGCTCCCTCTTACTTATATTTTCAACATGCTCTTGTACACCACTGCAAGCTAGTCTTGTGCTTTCATAATGTCACACCTCTATAGTCAGACTTCCTATTTCCTCTCATATCTAGTCTGGATTCTTCTTCCTGGCCTTTTACAACATGGGCTCATCCTACTCTGTCATCCACTTTTGCCCAGTATTCATCCTTTCTTCTAGACAGTCTGGTTTTTCTCACTGCCCCTTGAAGTTATCAGATTATATCAGATTAGATAAAAAACTTATTAAATTTATTGCATGCCAGACATTGTGCTAACTCTGGGAATACAAACATAGGCAAAAAAAAATTGCCCTCACAGAGCTTATATTCTAACAAGGGCAGAAAATGCATACAAAGAAGCTGAAAAATGAAGGAGTTACCCATAAACTTCTGGGGGAGGGGAACAAGGTAGGAAAGTCTTAAGAGTTAGGAGCTGAGTCAAGTCTTCCCTTCCCCTGCACTTGTATAATGAGTCACATAAAAACTCTACTACAATGTCTTATCATTGTGAGGAAGTGAAACCAGATTCTGAAAGGTTGTGTCATTAGAACATGTGCTTTGGCAGTTCTACCATTCTGAAAAGTGTGAACCCACAGTATCTTATCTCAGCTGTCCATGGATAAGCCTAGATGGGTGAAGTGTCCCACTGCCAGTAGACTGGCCATCAGGTGTTTTTTTTTTGGCCAATCCATCAAAGAGAGAAAAACATAATTTTACTCCATTCTGTGTTGTCCTATTTTCCTTTCTGTAATGGATATGGCAGAGAGGTAGAAAGGGGGCTGGAGAAGGATAAGTAGCACATGGTTTTTATATAGTCTAGAAATATTAGCTTAATTTATGATGCTTTAAGTGTGAAATCCTTATTCAATGACCAATGAATTAATACATTATTATGGACATTCTTACTATAATTAAAACTACAAATTACAAATGGAAGTATAGTTCACAGGCTCTCCTTAGAGAACAAGTAAAGGACTTGGAAGATTTGATCTTAACACATGGCCAAATGCAGCAAGATAAATCATTACATAGCTCTCCTTGCCTTTCTTGCATATTAGGTAAAGAAAATCATCAGGAAGATAATTGTACTTCATGAATTTAGGATGAGGAGATAGAAAAATTCTATAAAGAACTTTTAGAACTCCAAATTTGATTGACATATACTTTAAAACTTAGTAACTTCAGTCCAAATGTAGTCTTTGAAGGACTAACCTAGGATCAAGAAATTCAAGAAGGCAAAGGCCCATTTATTATACAGAACTTTATTCTTATATATTGTGCAAATTTTCTTTGAGAGAATATCATGCAATGGTCACAATAAGTAGCAATAAGTCACATGCAAAAATGAATAAGTAAATTAACAGTCTTACCAGACAAGAAACAACGGTTACTAATATAGAAATCATTTCTGAATTTTAACTGTCTATGAAGAACCAGAGCACTGATTTGAACAACATTGAAAAACAATAAAAAAAAGGAAGAAAAAAAATGAGCAGATTTGTTATACAATTAAAAATGAGTACAGATAGCTTGGTGTGAGACTTAAGCCAGATCATGCAAAGGATTTTTAGGGATGAACCAGAAAGAATACTGACTGAACAGACAAAAAGATTGAAAAGATCTATAAACATTTCTAGAATTATTCTCCATCAATGACAATGAACCACCATTTTATGACTCAAATATCATATTCCATAATATATTTTATGAAGAAATAGAACTAACATTAAAGAAAACAAAGTAAGGAAATACAAAACAAAGTCAGCTATATCAAATACATACTTATGTACGTATATACATACATACACATATACAGGATGTATATGATATGTACATATCATACAGGAATAATTCACGATAAAAGCAACATAATTTTAGGTGTTTGGACATTTCTCAAAATGTATGAAAGATACAAAATGATTTGGAAAAATAATAGGAATTATTACTACTGAGAATAAAAGGTTCTCAAAAGAAGACATTAATTACTACCTACCTGAATATCTATTTCCTCATGTATATAAACTATTTATGAGAATAATTTACACATGTATGAAAATATGAGAAAGAAATAGGGAAAAACACAATCTTCTACCTCGTATGACTTCTTTAGAGTCATACAACTAGCTGAGAAGGGAAAAAGCTATAAAATTTCACTGTATTTGTTGTTTGTGTTTGTTAATTATAAAAAAAAATTATTTAGATGAACAAAGTATAGCCTCCTATGCGTATGCTAAGATCATTTTTGATTCCTTGGTGCAACAACAGAGAACTTCCTTCAACTCACCTATTATTTTTGATGAGTGAGGCATAAAACAGGGAAACATATGTTTACCAAAGATGTTTGCTATTATCAAACATGGAGTCCAAACAAAAAGGGATTACCTGTAGATGGAAGATGTCTTCCAGATGTTCCTCTGTGTGATTGGCATTGTACTTATTTCGTCAAATTCCAGAACACTGTAGCATCTCCTTAATGAGATATGAAATCACTCAAAAAAAGTTTGTCTTAATAATCCTCATAGGAAAAAAGAAGGGTATGAAGATTGCCTATTTTCCAGAATATTATATAGTGAACTAGTTCATCAGTACATATGTCCTAGGGGCAGTTAGGTGGTACCATGGGCAGAGCACCAGGCCTGGAGTCAGAATGATCTGAGTTCAAATCTAGCCTCAGACCATTAGTAGCTATGTGACCCTGGGGCAAGTCATTTAACCCTGTTTGCCTCCATTTCCTCACCTGTAAAATGAGCTGGAGAAGGAGATGGTAAACCATTACAGTATTTTTGCCAAGAATACCCCAAATGGCATCATGAAGAATCAGACACAACTAAAATGACTTAATAACAGCAACACTATTGTAGGAAAATGAGCTGGGACCACCAGTGAAGAAAGGCATGAATCATAGAATACTTCAGTCTCTGAAGAATTGAAGTTGTGGGCTGGTTAAAGGCCAATGAGGAGATGTATGATGGGTATCCATAGGGTACAGCATATTACCAAAGACAAATTACATGTGAAAAGTGACATTAAAGGAATTTACGACCAGAGAAAGAAGTGGATTGTTAATGGGATAAGAGTATATAAAGAAAGTGTTCCTACCACATTACTAACCACATAAAATTATGAGGCTTAGAAGAAAGTATCCAAAACATTGGGTCTTGTGTTCATCCTTTGTTGCCAAAGAAGACCATGCCATCAGAGAAATGATGACATGACTGTGGAAGACTCATGGGAGTCCATGGACAAAAATTACATAGGACAAAGAGTGGTTAGGTTATAAGATACATTATCTGTCTATCTATCTTTGGTAGGCAGTGCCTACATTTCTGAGATCATAGATCTGTTGAAGGCTGATGATCAATACTTAATTATTTTCTGAGCTAAACTATAAATTCCTTGAGGGAAGGGAATTATATTTTTTATACCCCATAAGCCTAGTCCATGAGTAAGCACATAGTCTTTGTTTAGTAAATGCTTAGTGACTGATTAGTCTTTTTTTCTCCCTCAAAATGTTTTTGTTGGAAGAAGAATATTATTGATAGTGAAAAGAGTATCATCTAATGTCTATTTTAAATATGCAGATTATATGACTTGTCTATCCAACTGAATATCATATTCTGGATAATAGACATTCTTCATTCCCTTTATTATTCCTATGTATGTTAGACAAATTTCACAGTTCAAAGATATTATATGTGTATAAATATATATATGCGTATTGTGATATAAATGGGTAAATACTGAATTTAAATGAGAATTTGGTTGAAAATGCAACTACTTAAGTGGAATTCTAATGATTCTTTGTTTCAGACTAATGTCCAAAAGGGATCCTAAAATACATAGTTATAAAATTAGTGGATTAGAAAGAAATTAGAATACCATTTTAATTTTAATTCATTTCATTGGAAATGGAGGTCAGAGCAGAATAAACTAGCCAAGAGCTATTTAGTAGCAAAGCTAACATTAGACAAAGTATTTAATTCTTACCTTCATTCAAAAAAAGTTGATTTATTGGCTGCTTATTATGTGGACTGTTGCATGAGAGTAGCTTGAGAGAACAGGAACAATAAGAGAATATTTTAAAAGTATCAGCAATAGTGACTAAGAAAGTATTACATTTATTTAACTAGAGGAATCAGGAAGAAATAGGTTTTTAGTCTAGTTTGCCATCCTCCCTAGCCTGGACCCCATAGTCACATAATTTAGCAACCAAGTGACCATCCAGCTAGAATCCTCCATCCTACTTATCTTCCTCCATTCTCACCATGCTAATCTCTAAACATGAGTAACAGGTTTAGAAATTAGCAAGCAGAGTACCATCTGTTTTATTTTCAACTAGAATGCTAAATATTGCTGGAATAGAGTGATATATTCAGTTTTAGAATATCTAGTTAAGGATGTGTAGTAGGCAGTTGAAAGTTAAAGCATGAAGATTGGGGAAAAACACTGTCCTAGTAATATAGATTTGGGAATCATTTCCCTAGAATTGATACTTGATGCTGTAGGAGTATATGAGAGCCTTGGAGAGGTATAGATAAGGATAAAGGAAAAACCTTCAAGGAATGTTCATAATAAGAGAGTGAAAAGGTAAAGAGGAGCCATGGCAGATGCAGTTGGCAAATCATTTAAATGCTACTATAAGAGGAAAGTCTATAATGTGAAAAATATGATAAGATTTGAGAAAAGGCTTATGGATGTTGTAAATAATAAAGTGAGTAGCTGAATGGTGCAATGGACAGAGAGTAGGACCAGGATTCAGAAGACCTGAGTTCAAATCTATCCTCAGATACTTAGTAGATGTGTGACTCTGGTCAAATCACTTAGCTTAACATTTCCTCATTTGTAAAATGAGCTGGAGAAGGAAATGACAAAACAGTGTCTTTGGAAAGAAAATCTCAAATGGAGTAAAAAAGAATTAGACATGACTGAACAAATGAGGAGGGAACAGTTTTATTAGTGATGGGGAACAGAAGTTAGATTACAGGAGTTTGTGGAATGAATGATGAGGAGGTGGAGACAGTGATTTTCAAATATTCTTTCAAGAAGTTTGGCAGTGAAAGAGAGACAAGAATGAGGATTGTAGCTAGGGGTGTGGAATCATCCATGGATGCATGAAGGAAGAAAAGAAGGAACAAAGAAGGGATGAAGGAAGGAAGGAAGAAAAGAAAGGAGGAAGGAAGCAAAAAGAAAAGAAAGAGAAGTGATGCAGGGAGAAAAGAAGGCAAGAAGGGAGAAAGAAAGGAAATAGAGAAAAAAAGAAAGAAAAAAGAAAGGAAGGGAGGAAAGAAGGAATGCTAAAAACACATAAAAGGAGAGGTAGCCAGGGAGCAGTATTTTAGACAGGGAAGTCAGAACCATAAGGAAAATAACTGACATATCCTTTTCAGGAATGATAATATTGATTTGATCAGGTCTGGAGCTGGAAATAGCTACAGAGAAAGAGAGACGATGGGGATATCCTAGACTCGACCATGATGGAGACCTGAAACTGAGCAAGGTAAGGCGAATGCTCTCCAATCAGATCCTAGGATCACAGAAGTGGGACCTCTAGCTCTGAGAAGAGGTGAAGGCTAGAGTGCAATTGACATAGGGAGACCTGAGCATGTTCATAAGTAAAGAGGTATGAGTAAGTAGAGAGGAGCTGAAGATGTATGAAGGAGAAAGGATAATAATGTCATAAAGGAGACAAGACGGAATGGATTCAAGGATGGAAAAATCAGGAGAGAAAGGACGAGATAGGAAGAAAATTAGGGATAGCGTTTGACATTGGGAGAGATGGAGAGTTAAGTCAATGAGTGAGCAAAACGATTGCTACACAGTAGCAAGGGTCCACCTGAAGTTATGAAACATAAATTTATGATGGATAAAATTAGGTTTTGTAACTTTATTCCAGTACTGTTTGATATCCTAGTAGAAGATAAAATGGATGCTTAGTGTTGCCAAGGTTCGGAAACTAGCAAGATGAGAATGGAGAAGGGTCAATGGGACGAAGGATTCCTAACTGATTGTGGCTTTATTGCTAAATCCTTACTTGGTAATATAAGATTTGAAGAATAGGAAGAGACTGAAGGACTAGAGGATGGGAATGAGAAACATTTTCAGGAGGAATGAGAGGGTGTAATGGGAGATTACAGGGAAAGAAGAGGATTTCAGAGTTCAAAGTATAGTAGTATTGTGTGATGGTGAGTCAAATTTAATGCTGTTGAGGTTCTAAAGTTGAATGGGGTGGAATTCTTTGGAGCTGAGGAGGCTAAAGAACTGTGAAGTCAGGGTTTTTGAAGAGTTTTGAATGGAAATTAAGGTCACCAAGGATTACAACAGACCACAGGCTGAAGAAGGGAATTATGAATTAATTGCTGTAAGGGAGTAAAGTACTTTAGATGGCAATGATCAACAAGGAAAGATTCAGTGATGGAAGCAGTGATGGTATAGAAATGGTGGGACTAGAGGTAGAAAGTATACAAATATCTCCACGTTAATCTGAGAATTGAGAGCAATGTGGAACTAACAATTCTCCACCAAGTCTCCTAAACAACCAGTTCTCTCTCTGACTTAGGAATCTTTGTGGCAGGGTGCTTGAAAGGCTGATCTGTATTTAATAAAGGGACAATTGTGTGTGTGTGTGTGTGTGTGTGTGTATGTGTGTGTGTGTGTGGGTGTGTGTGTGTGACAGAGAAGAGAGAGAGAGTATTGGATGAGTATTAGGAAATATGTATATTTGGATCATTTTCTTAGGTCAGTACAAATAGATGAATCTATCAAAATGATCTCTACAAATTGCAAATTTAATTCTTAACAGTGCCTCGAAAGATAAAAGACATCTAGGTAGCACATTGTATAGAGGTCTGGATTTGGAAACAGCAAGACCTGAGTTCACATCTTCTCTCGGTCACTTAACCTCTCTCAGCCACAGTTTCCTCATCTGTACAATGGGAAAAATAATAATACCTACCTCTCAGGGTTGCTGTGATAATCAAATGAGATGACATGTATAAAGCACTTTATACTATGGAAATAAATGTTGGTTTTTATTATTACTAATTATTATTACCTGAGACAAAAGAATTTCTGTAAAATGGAGTAGGAGTGGACTGCTTCCCCTATGTCTATTTGTTAACATCTTGACATGGGGCCGTGTAGTTTTCCCAACTCCTGGCAAGGAGTCATTTCACTTTGTCATCCTCTGCTTGCCCTATACAGCCTGAAAGAAAAATGAAAAAATATATCTGCTCACCACTGGGATGCCAGGAAAACTCTTTTGCCACCCCTCATTTCCTAAAAGCAAATACAGTAAGTGAAAAAAAAATGGTGCTTTCTTCCCTGTTAGTCTATCTTTCAAGAGAAGACTGAGGTAAAGTAGTCAGAAAATTCGAATCTTTAAATGTTCCCACTGCATCCAAGCTAGAGGACTTCTGTGCTATAGTTTTAATGTTTGCTGCTTTGCCAACTGGAGGATGAAACTGCATCTTCTTTCTTTCATTCATTCGTACACTCATTGGTTTATAAAACTATTCCTCTCTCCTTTCCACTGCTCTCTCCCAAATGCACAATAAAAACGAAAAAATAAAATCTTCATAACAACTGTGTAGAGTTCAGCAAAAAAGTTCTCACATTTACTATATTAAACAAGTCCATGTCTCATTCTCCATTTTAATTCAATCACCTCTCTGGCAGAAGGTGGGTAACATGTTTCATTCAATCCTTTGAATCTGGTGTATATCATTGCAATGATCAAAGTTCTAAAGTTTTTCAAAGGTGTTTTCTTGTATAATGTTGCTGCCATTGTACGAATTTCCCTAACACTGTATAAATGTTCTTTTATTTCTGCTCATTTCATTCTGCATTGGTTCATAGAAGTCTTACCAGTTTTGTTGGAAAGTTTTTATATTACATATATACTATATTATTTTGTGAGGTAAAAATATTCTATTCTATTTATTTGTCACAATTGTTTATCAGTTTTCCAATAGGTGGGTGTCCCCTTAATTTCTAGTTTTAGGCTACCATGGAAAGAGGTATTATAATTATTTTTGGTACTTCTCAGTCCTTTTCTTCTTTCTTTGATTTCTAGGAGGTACAAGTCTAGTAATGGTATAGCTAGATCAAATGACATGTACAGTTTAGTAATTTTTTGAATGTAGTTCCAAATTTCTTTCCAGGAATTGTCTAGTTCAAGTCATAGCTTTACTAATCTTGCACAAATATTCCTGTTTTCCTGTAGTCTCTCCAATATTTATCATTTTCCTCACCTTTTAATCTTATAAATGCAAACCTCAATGTTACTTTGATATTCATTTCTCTAAAATTATTGTTTGCAACATTTTGGGGGTATGTTTTTTGATAACTTGGATTTCTTCTTTAAAAATTATATTTTCATATCCCAAAATAATTACCTACTGAAGAATGGCTCTTGGTTTTATAAATTTGAATCAGTTCCATATATGTATATATATATATATTTATATACATAGGAAATGGAACCTTTGCCAGAGAAATTTACTACAAAGATTTTTTCTATTTATCTGTTTCTCTCCTAATTTTAAATGAATTAGATTTATTATTCTAAAAATTTCTGAATTTTATGGAATAAAAATAATTTTGTTTTCTGTGATTTTCTCTATTGCTTGTCATAAACTCTTCCACTTCCCATAGATCAGAAGGATAATTTTTTTCCTTGGTCTTGTAATTTTCTTGCCATGTCACCAATTCATGTCTAAGAAATGTATGCATTTTGAGATTCTGTGAGATGTCAGTTTATACATAACTTTTTCCAAATTGCTTTCCAGTCTCACTAGAGTTTTGGTCAGATAGTAATTCCTTGTCACCATAACTGGGGTCTCTGAGTTTTCTGTGCACTATTATGTTCATTTGATTCTGTATGTCATATGCCTGGTCTTTTCCAGCGATTGATCTCTCTATTTTTTAAAAATCAATACCACATCATTTTAATGACTACTTTGCAGTGCAGTTTGGGACGTTGTACTTCTGGGCCACCTCCCTTCTCCCCTTTCTTTTTTCATTATTACTCTTGAAATTCTTGATCTTGTGTTCCTCCGCATAAATTTCATTAGTATTTTCAAGCTCTACAAATTAATCTTGTGTTAGTTTATTAGTAAGGGACTGAATAAGTAAATTAACTTAAGTAGTATTGTAATTTTATTTTCTTACATGAACAATATAACAAATTTTATTGTATTATATGAGCAATTAATTTTTCTCTAATTGCTTAGGTCAGAGGCTGCATTCTAAGCTCCATGTCAGATCTGATTATCAGTGGACATGTCCTTCCCCTTCTCCCTCAAGGGACAAATATTTCATATCAAGGAGGGCATGCTCTCTTCAGGATGGAAAAGAATGTTCTCAATTCAGTCACAACTCACTGGGACACACTCTTCTCTGAGATATATTGTTCTGGATAGATCTGAATCCAGGAAGGCCATGTGGGTAAGAATTGTATTCAAAATAACTAGAGAGTAAGATGACATCTATGGATCAATTGATGTTGTCAAAGATAGCTAAGCTGATAGCATCTAAAAAAAGAGCATTGGATTATAAATAGAGAGCTGGAATGGGCTTTGGATTCTCTCTAGTTCAGCTCCCTCATTTTAAAGATGAGGGAACTGAGTCCAGGGAGGGTGGAGTGACTTGACCTGTGTGTCACATGGGTAGATGAGTTTTGAGCCCATGTCCTTTGAATCCAAAAGGAGTGCTCTTTCCACTCTATCATGTTGCCTCTAGGTACCACTAGAGCAAGGGTTTTGAACCATTTGGATGGCATGTAACCCTCTGGTCTCTTCTTAGAAGACTGCTTTTAGATGCAAAAAGCAAAACACATAGTATTGCAAAAGAAATTTATTATTTTGAAATAAAGATGTAATTTATTTTCTAAGTTCACAGACCCCCTGAAAACTATCCACAGACCCTTGGGAATCAATTAACTGTAGGCTAAGAGGCATGCCACAAAAGAGAATTGATAGAGATGGGATGTCTTTAGGGATAGTTTAGTTTCAGTTACATAAAGAGAAATAAGAGACAGCTGAGGACAAAGCTAAGGATTAAGTTGAATTTGGTTATAATAGACTGAAAGTTCCAGTGGTTTGGTGAATTAGTACAGAGAGTGGGTGGGGTAGAAGGAAACACAGGACTGACTGGAATAGAGATGAGAGCACAGAAGGAGGGGTCAGGGGAAGGTCCTGGGTTTACATTTAGGGAGGTAGTTTGTTCCATTGAGAGGCAAGTTGGAAGAAGAATGCTGACCAAGGGCAAGAGAGTTCTGAGTAGATAGAGTTTAGATAGAAGATGAGTTTTTTGAAGTTATCAGTTCCAGTTCCAATGTCTATAGAATATTAGTGAATGAGTGGTAATTTCGAACCTTTATAAGTAATCGAGGGTGTTGTTGATAGGAATGGGGGTGGCAAGAATTTGTTAGACTCCCCAGAATGAAGCTCTATTTTTTAAATGTAGGCTGTAGTACATTAAATTTGGAATTAGAAGATATGGACTCTAGTCCTAACTCTGCTACCTCCTAGTTCTGTGATTGGGGAGGTCATTATTTTTCTTATCAGTTAAATTCCATTCAACACAATTTTTTATGCAGTACTTACCATGTGCAGAGTATTGTGTTGGGATGGTGGTGATTTGAATCCTACCAGGATAAATAAGTTAACATCTCTGGCTTTGTGACACTTAAAATAAATATAGGAGGATAGAACACAAGATATCCAAGAAGTTTTTCAGCTCTGTGTTCTTATTCCCAGGTCTAAAGTCTAGGATCCCAAACAGTATTTTACAAAGAAGCCTCTGTCCAGTCCACTCCTTTCTTTCCCCTATTCCCAAACTTCTTTCCATATAGACTTGGTGGAAGTAGAGTTCCTATTTTTAGTCAGTAGTCCCTCCTGGGACTTCTTAGGCAGTAGCATGAAAATGCTTTGTCAGGTAGCTAGGTAGCACAGTGGACAGAGTGCTGGTAATGGAGTCGGGAAGATTCTGAGTTCAAATATGACTTCAGACAGTTGTGTGGCTCCAGGCAAGTTATGTAACCCCTCAGTTTCCTTATCCAAGAAATGAGCTGGAGAAGGAAATGGGGTCATGAAGAGTTGGACATGGCTGAATAGCAACGATGAGAAGACATCTTCTTCATTAGCAGAAAGGGTAGACTTGAATGTAATCTCCTGCCAAAGGCTACAGTTCATACATACAGTAAAAGAAGTTGGTGGATGTCAACCACATTATCCATGCAAGGTTAGATTTAAAGCCTCAAGGTAGCCTTGGCCAGAGATAGTGATACTTAGAACTATAGATATGGAAGCGGGGCTAACTTTCAATACCAACTGGAATTCAGGGTGGGGCTTGTGGGGCTTGTGACTCTTAGATTCACTAATTTTACTCAGTATGGGTTGCATGAATTGGAACTTACAACCCAGACATTTCAGGAAATCCATAGCCTATATTCATAGAGCTTTTATGGGTGGCTCCTACTTGAACTTTTTAGAAGTCAGAGGAAGCAAAGTATGCATAAAGAGCAGTCAATTGGGAATTGGAGAACATTAGATTCTAGTCTCAGCACCACTGTTTACTAACTTTGTGGTCTTGAACTCTATGAGAATCAGCTTTCTCATCTTCAAAACGTTGTTTGGTCATTTCAGTCATGTCCACCTCTTTGTGCCTCATTTGGGATGTTCTTGGTGAAGATACTGGTAATTTGCCATTTCCTTTTCCATCTCACTTTTCAGAAGAGGAACTGAAGCAAACAGGGTTAAGCGACTTACCCAGGGTCACACAGCTAATGATTAAGGCCAGATTTGAAGTCAGGAAGATGAGTCTTCCTGACTCCAGGCTTGGCACTCTATCCACTGAGCTACTTAGGATAATTTTTTTTAATTAACTTGAACTCATATAATACTTTATGATTATCAAAGCAATTTTCTTACAACAACCCCAGGGGATAGGTGCTACTAACTCACAGTTATATAAAGCCTTAAGGTTAATAAAATGCTTTTTTCAGAACAATATCTATGAAGTAAGATGATACAATAAAATAAATGAGATAATGGATTTCCTCCATTAATCTATTAACACACTAGCATATTGAGCATAATGAACTTGAAAATGCATCATTTCTTTTTTAATGTAAATTTTATTGGTATCTCTTGATTTTATTTTACTTTCATTTCTCATTATTTACACCCCTTTCTCTTCCAATGAGAAATACCTTATTACCATTTTTAAAAAATACTAGGGGAAAAAAATTCAACAAAAATAGCCAACATATCAAGCATATCTGACATTATATGTAATGTTCCATACCCACTCCCCCATAACTGCACAGAAGAGAGAGGGTGGCGTTGTCCCATTTCTTTTTTGGGACAGCACTCAGTCATTATAACTTCATAGCATTCAGGGTTGTCGTTGTTTGCATTTACATTTTTATAGTATTGTTTCATTTTTGTTTTCCTGCTTCTGCTTGTTTTGTCTTGCATCAGTTCATCTAAGTCTTTGCATACTTTTCTATATTTTGTATCATTATGTCTTTGAAAAGTATAAAAATAAAAAGTATACAGATAAAAAGTTGAGTTGGTCTCATATATCACAAAAGTCTCAAATTGTCCTGTGTGTACTGAGCTACAATGTCTATTGCCTTATTTCCCCTTATCCCCACCCTCATTCCAGTTCCCCACCCTTCTCTTAGGAGTAAGGGAAAGATGGGAAACCTTGAACTAGAAATCTCCTGCTGTATATAGCCAGCTGTTGTTGACAAAGCCTTTAGACATAGCTAGGCCTCAACAGAGAGCAAACCTGTCCTCAAGACAGGCCTCAAGGGTATAACAGTACAGCTGCAGCTCCAGGGGTCCCTGGCTCAGGGCCAAGGGAGAGTCAACACTCTGCTTAGTTTTGAGGACTTTGCACAGCTGGCAGCTAGATAAATTGACTCCAGGGAGTGTTCAATCCATGCTGTCCAAACCAGTTAGCTCCAAAAGCATGGTGTAGTTCCTTGGGAAAAGGAAAAACCTTTTGTTCTGCTTTCTGATCCCAAAGCTGTCACTACCCTTCCAAGAGACCTTGAACAGCACCGCCCCCCCTCAAAACTATTGTCTAAGCTATAGAATGGGAAAATTCTAAGTTAGCAATTCTTACTTAGCCTGAGATGGTGAACTTGTTATAAAAAATATTTTGAAAACTGCTTTTTGGTAAAATTGTTTTCCTTTTTAATGCTATATATTTTATTGTCTGAATTTAAATACTTGTTTTTCTGAAAAGAAGTTGTCTTTACCAGAATGACCAAGGGGTCTACGACACAAAGTTAAGAGCAACTAGACTAAATGCTTTCCTAGATTTAAAATGTGCTTGACAAGTATGTCTCATGTGTTTGTTTGAAGCTTAGAAATGTTTTTTCAAGAAGTCCAATTCTTGGTATTAATCAAACCAACTGATAATTGTTGAAGGCCTACCATTGAGCTAAGTGCCGTAAGGAGAGAAAGAAACTTAACATAGGTAAGATCATGGAATTTGTAATGAAAAGACTGATTTTAGCTTGAGTTCTGTCACTAGCTAACTGTGTGAAAAGTCACTGGGCAAATCATTTCACCTCTGTAGCCTCAGTTTCTTTACACGTAAACTTCCATCTGTGCATGTTTGGGGAGCTACCAAGTTACTTCAAAGGGTCTGTGAATTCATAAACATCCCTCTCTAGCCAGAATAAATAACACGTCCCCAGTTACACGTACTGTTATTTTTCAGATTTATGTGGCTGTGGTGATGAATAAAATAGAAGTCCATCTAAAGGTATTACTGAAGTAATAGTATTTGGTCATTATGCATTCTCTCGATCAATGGACACTTAAAATGTTACTTCTGCCACCATGGGGAGTTCTGATGAATTTTTGATGTTAAAAAAGGGTCCTAATCTCAAGAGATATTGACGGAACTACTGAACTAGATTTTATTAAAGGTTCCTTTCAGTTCTGTGATACTGAGTATGAGAGTCATTTGTAATTCCAACCGTCTTCCAACTGGGCATAAGCCAGAGTACCTGACAAAACTGAAATCTTTGGGAAATTTGATACTGGAGGCCATGATAAAATATGTTAGACTCTAAGCGCCCAAAGATGTAACATAATAGTGTTGGTAAAAGTTGACATTGAGGGAATGTGAATTTTTTTGTGTAGGAGGAGGATAAATTAAAAGGGTTTCTGTTTCTCTTCCAGCTGCGAACCTGTTCTTATGTCAGGAAGCTCTAGTAGGGGTTTTGAATTACAGTCTGGGACCTCTAACCTGGCCAGTTCAAGTGCAAGATTTGGAGATCCTAGGGGAAAACTGAGAGGTAACTAATTAAGAATGGAGGCCTAAGGACAGTGAGTTTGAGTGTTTCACATTTCTCTCTTTCAATATTCCTCTTTCCTATAAGTTGGGGAATATTGACCTTCTGAAAGGCTATCTTAGGAAGAAGGTTGAATTTTGACTGGGTATGGACCTTTTAGCTCAGCTAAACCAACCCTTTTGTTTTTAACAACCAGGAAACTGAGGCCAGAGAAAGAAGTTGTGATTTCTCAAGTTCAATCATATAGTTCGATTTAGGTTTCTGAATCTTCACACTCTTATCCCAGTGTTCTTCTTCTTGTACCAGATTTACCCCACGATCAAATATAACTCCGCTCAAATAGAAACCTGTGGGACATGGCAATAAGGCACAAGTATATCAGGTAACCATAAAGTTCATATGGTAAAACGTCATTCTGTAGATGGTCTGGGTGTGAGAAGATCTGAGAAAGAGGCTAGATTAGCCATTCCCAAGGAGTGAGGCAGGCCAGAGCATAGTGGTTTCTCTTTCCAGGTGATGATGGTGGTGTCCCTAGAGTATGGGCATGAGCAGCCAGGAAGCATAAGAGCCCAATATGCTCTGGGTATGTCAGGAATTTGGACCAGGGAAATCGACTAAAGCAGGGAGGTTCTGACAAGGACAAGAAAATTCAGGTACATAGAGTCGGGGAGGGCAGTTATTAAAGGCAGTATCAGCAAGCTGGGTTCAGCTGTGATTCTTGGTATTCTGGCTTTGAGGGCCTAATTCCACAGACCTGAGAAGGAGTTTGTCTTCCTTGCCTATTTCCCAAGAATTCAGCAAATGCTCTCTACATGAGCGGTTCTGTTGCGAGCGCAACCAAAGAAAGCAGAGTCTGAAGCTTAACTTATAAATCCAAGTTGTGTTGATTGAAGACTATGGCACAGTCATCTAAGTCCTCAGATAATGGTGTTGGAATTTAATTGCCTCTGAGGTTCCTCCTGGGCTTGGGATAAGTCTTCTTGTCTCCCCACTAACGGTAAGCTTGTACAGCTGTGGAGGGCAGGCATTAGTGAATCCTCAACAGCTTTGCAAGATGAGCCTGGACTATGCGGCTTATATAAACAAAAAGCCTAATTTCTGACATGCTTATTAGCAAAAATTCACCTTTTATTTTTTAATCTGGACCTGATGGTTTGGGGAGCACTAACTATCTAGGGTACAAGTGATTAGGTTCATGGATAGTTTTTTGAAATCATGATCATTTTCTTTGGTAGCTTAGCCTTGGCACAAATACCTTAAATGCCAGTGGCTATCTGGAAAGGAAGCTTACACTTAGAGGTTTCTCTCAATTATCCAAGGATGACTTTGAAGAAGGTGTCATTATCTTTGGAGGAATGGGGGCAGAGGGTTGGAAGAAGCCTTAACAGTAGAGTTTCTCACAAAAGTTATAATAGGGGGAAAATCTGTTGAATTTTTAACAAAGCAAATTAAGAGGTTATTAGATGTTATGGCATACTTAAGAAGAACAAACAATTAATAATATGTAACCTTTTCCCTTCACAATTATTGTTTTTTAGCCATGTCCAATTCTTTGTGACCTCAAGGACCATACTATCTATGGGGTTTTCTTGGCAAAGATACTAGAGTGGTTTGCCATTTCCTTCTCCAGTGGATTAAGGCAAACAGAGCATAAGTAACCTGCCCAGGGTCATACAGTTAGTAAGCATCTGAGACCAGAGTTGAACTTGGGGTCTTCCTTATTACAGGCCCAACATTCTATCCACTGAGCCATCTAACTGCCTTCTAGGCAAAGAGAAGTTAAGTGACTTGCCCAAGGTCATAGAGCTAGTAGTGTCTGAGACCAAATTTGAATTTAGCTGTTCCTGACTCCAGGCCTGGAGCTTATCCACTGAGACATTTATCTACCCACTTCCTTCACAATAAACTATATTTAAAATAAAGATTTCATATTTTGAAGAAGGAAAACCTCCCTTAACAAAGACAGTACTAGCTATTTCAGTATACATAAGTAAACCATAGATCCAGTCCCACTGTATTTGGTACATTTCTTATTGTTTGAGGCCAATGAAAAAGGAATGATCAACTCAGTTATTGTGCCAGAAGTCTTGGCTCAGGGTTAGAAGAAAATTTAGAGAAGGTATTTAGAAAATTAGAGAAGGTATAGTCTAACCTGACACCCAATGCAAGAATCCCCTCTATAATGTCAGTCATCTAACCTATGTTTGGATGACTCACAACTCTTTTCTACATCCCCAAATTCCTCACAAAATGGTGGTTCTACCTATGTTGGCCCCAACTCTCTGTTGACCTCCCATATTGTATCTCCCATTGCCCTATAGACATCTTACACTGCAGATACCTTAAACTCAACCTATCCAAAAGTGAATTAATTATCTTTATCCTTGAATCCTCCCCTCTCTATCTTCTCTATAGGGAGGCAATACCATCCTCCCAGTCCCTCAGACTCACAACCTAAAAGTCATCCTGGTTTCCTCGCTATTGCTCACTTCCCATGTCCAATCTGTTATCAAGGTCTTTTAGTTTCACTTTTGCAAATCTTTTGAATATGCCCCTTTCTCTCCTCTTGTCTGCCACCAGTTTTGTGCAGGCTCTCATGTCCGGACCATGCAATAGCCTGCTGGTGAGTCTCTCTGCCTCAAGTCTCTCTCTCCCCACTCCAATCCATCTACTATTTAGTTCCCAGTGATTTTCCTAAAGTGTGAATCCAACTGTCACACACCCCAATAAATTCCAGTGACTCCCTGTTGCTTCCAGAATTAAATACAAAATGCTGCATTTATCGTTCAAAGTCCTTTCTAACTTAGCCCCCTCCTACTTTTCCAGTCTTCTTTATACTTTATGAAAAGTGCTCTTCATTCAGCGATTCTGACTTCTTTGCTGTTCCATGAAAAAGATACTCCATCTTTTATCTCCTGGCATTTTCTCTGGCTGTCCCACATGTCTAAAATCCTCTCCCTCCCCATGTCTGCCTACTGGCTTTCTTTATTTTCCTTTATATTTCCTTCGCTAAAATCTTATCTTCTACAGAAAGCCTTTCTCAATCTCTTTTAATTCTAGTTTCTTCCCTCTCTTTCTTATTTCCTATTTATCTTGAATAAATCTTGTTTGGACATTTATTTGCTTGTTTTCTCCCCCATTAGATTGTGAACTCCTTGAGGGTAGGGACTGGCTTTTTCCTCTTTTTATATCCCCAGTGCTTAGTGTAGTGCCTGGTACATATTAGTAATAAATGTTTAATGACTGATAAATATAATAAATATTAATATATTTATACACAGAGTACACTTTAAACAAATCCTGTGAGTGATAATATATTTTGGGCATGAAATTAGTCCTTAAATTGGCAATTTTTAAACCAGATTCTGTGTAGTGCTATTAACTTTGTTAGGAGATTTAATTGTTACATATTTAAATTCTACCCAGTATTTTTCACTGGTCAATTTGTGGGGTTTGTATGTTCTTATAGGATGCAATTCTTTGTAAACAATGCTAAACCTAATACTTCTAATTTGTTAAATAATTTATATATATATATATGTTTACATAAAAATGAGTTAAGTGATGAAAAATGTTGGAAATATTTTAAGAAAGACAAAGGAAACCAGTTGCCAAATATGTTTTAAATCGTTACAATATGGTGGTTTCTAATAATAATGATAAAGACATATATTTATTATTATGTCTTTCTTTTTACAGGAAACCTCTGAAACTTTTAATATAACCCAATCACAGAGAAACCAATTCACTTTTTTTATCGTGGCAACTCATTATTATTTAAAAACATAATTAATTTGTTATAAAATACAGAATAACATTGTATGAATCACAGACTAGTAATCACAGGAATTCCTCAGAATTCTTAAGAAATTTTGATTTCTTATTCTCAAATCCTGAAAATTAGTATTCACTGAAAATTGAAAAACACTACCTGGCATTAGGCTCCCTCTTTATTTCCCTTATCCCTTTCCCTCCATTTGTCTGTTGAGCTTGCTGTATTATTACATCAAATTCTATGCATATATGTGTTTGTGTTCTACTCTTATTTGTCCATTTCAGATTAGAACAAGGTTTATTTGATGCACACTCTCCCCATATCTTCCTCCCTTTTAATGTTTTTCATCTGATACACCTCATTCTGAGAATGGGAAAGTTCTACTCCTTTGCTGTTTTTTCTACTCTAGTGAGTTCCTTTTACCCTTCTTTTTCTTTCTACTCCTAAAAAAACTATGCACACAGCCTCCAGGTTCTCTTTTCTTAATGAACTCCCTTTATCTCGTTTGAATTCATTGAAATTCTGAGGGATGTGTGTTTCTTCTTCTCCAATTAGAATGTTAGCCCTCACCATCATATAGCCCTTTCCAATTATTCAAATAAATTTACCTTTCTAGGCCTTTCTTGAATCTTATATTTGTGTATCAAAGTTCTTGTTCAGCTCTGGTCTTTTCATTAGAAATACTTCAAAGTGTTCTAATCAATTGAAGGCCATTTTTTCCTCCAATGTAGTATTATATTCAGTGTTCAGGGTAAATTACTTTTGGTTAAAAGCCTTTATATAAATTGGATTATTGTATTACAGGACTTTCGTAGTAAAATTTTGTATTACAGGATTTTCGTAGTAAAAGCTGCCAAGTCTTGTGTGATCCTGACTATAGTTTCTTCATATTTGATTTTTTTCTGACTGCCTGCAGTATAATTTCTTTGATCTGGAAGCTTTTGATTTGAGCTGTGATTTTCCTGGGGCTTTTGTTTTTAAGGTTTTCTTTCTGGAAGTAATCAGTCATACTTTGTATCTTTGCCTTCTGGTCCACTAGATTTGGGTGCTATTCATTTGTGATTTATTGAGATATAGTATTTAGGTTTAAAAAAATCATGGTTTTCATGGGATCTGAAGATTCTGAAGTTGTTTTCTTCATCCTCTTTTCCAGGTCAGTTGTTTTTGATATCCAATAACTTACATTTTCTTCTATTTTTTTCAATCTTTTTGATTTTTGTTCTAGTATTTCTTGCTGTGTCATGGATTGGTGGACTTCTGTTTGACCTAATTTCATTTTCAGGCAGTTTAGGATTTGGGTTAGAGCTACTACTTTTTGTTCTAAGTTATTTACTTTTTTTTAAATTCCTTTTCCCAGAACTTTTGTTTCATCTTTCAAAGTTCCTGC
This sequence comes from Bettongia penicillata ogilbyi, assembly GCA_023548195.1. Lineage (NCBI taxonomy): Eukaryota > Metazoa > Chordata > Mammalia > Diprotodontia > Potoroidae > Bettongia > Bettongia penicillata. The sequence continues at coordinate 8,988,887 of JAJHZJ010000336.1, forward strand.
TTCATTTCATTTAGGCATTCATGTATTTCTTCTGGAAAATCCATTTTTTTTCCTTTGAGTCTCTACTCTTGGTTTGCTTAGTAATTTTTTTCTTTAAGGTTGGATTTTGGGGCTTCTGGAAGTCTACGATAATTCATTGTAGTGGATTGTCTCTTCTTCAGTTGACATTTCTGCAGCCTTAGTTCTGAATTGGGCCAGGCGTTGCTCAGTGTTAAACTTTCCAGTGGTTTAATGGGTCCTGTTTGATTTTGACTTTGATAGCTTGAATTCCTGCTTTGATTTCCGTGGGGCGTTAAGCAGGTAGGTAGTGCAATGGATAAAGCGCTGAGCATGGAGTCAGGAAGACTTCAATTGAAATCTGGCCTCAGATACTTACTAGCTGTCTACTAGTTATTTAACCCTAACTGGTCTAGTTTCCTAAATTGTAAAATGAGGATAATAATAGAATTGCATAGAGTTATTGTGAGGAGCAAATGAGATTATATTTTTAAAGCACTTAGTGTAGTGCTTGACACATAGTAGATACTAGATAAATAATTATTTCCACCCTTCCTGGATCTTTGCAGCCCCCATGGCATTTTTTAATAGAGCACTAGGAACCTTGAAGACCTTGGACCCCTGATTCTATTTTGATGAATGTTGTACCCGCACAGATCACTCCGCTCTTGCTACCCATGGATACAGAGCCTGGTATGCTCCATGTGTCTTTGGGCTTTGTCCGGTTGTGCTGGGAGACTTTTGGCTTCTTTGTCTGTGCCAATGTTGGCTTTTTTTGGTGACTCTATTTTCTGTAGATTTCTGAAGGATTTGGTGCATTTCTTGGGTGGATGAAGTAATTGACTATATTTTCTCACTGGATTTCTTGATCATGATTAAATATGATACAATTTGTAGATTTTTGTTGGAGTAGGTATGTAGGAGGATCTGGGCTATCTGACTGTTTAGATAGCCATCTTGGAAAGAATTCCTTTCTTCCAAATGTCATTTATTGCAATCCTTCCTTTTTCTTAAAGCTCAACTCAGGTAGCACTTTCTCCCAATAATCTTCCCTGAGCATCCTTCTACACTGCCCACCCCCCTATACTAATGACTGAAGGGGACCTTTTCCTCTCAAATTTCTTGCAATATTTCACCTATATCTCTCCTTTGTACCTATTATGCTCAGTTATTTATATTCATATGTTATTCCCTTATCTTTCCTCACTCCCTATTAGGCAATTTGAGATCAATTTCTTTGAGACCAATTTCTGTGTAGACAGTACATTGTCTTTTACATAGTAGGAACTTTATAGAAAAAAAAGCTTGTTGAATTCATTATCTTTATTTAAACACTTTAGTAACAGGGAGCTCACTATTTCATAAAACCAGCCATTCTAGTTTTGCACAACTCTAATTAGTAGAAAAATTTACCTTATAATGAACAGAAATCTTTCTTCTTATAACTTCTATCTGTAAGTCCTAAATCTGCCTTTGGGAGCTACAGAGGAAAATTCTCCATATACGCTATTTCCCCTCAATCTTTTCTTCTTTTACAATATTCATAATTTCTTTTTATAATTCTTCCTGTAGTTTGTTTAATCATTCTTATTGACCTCTTTTGGAAGTACTGGCTTTTATAAATGCTTATCCAAAACTCACACTATCTTCTATTAGAATTTTTGATGACAATATCATCAGATCCTTTTTTCTGTTGTAATCAGCATGACTCAGGATTCCAAAGTGAGTGTTATTGTGTCATCTATTTTTATGAAGACATATCAGATTTTGGCAAATGACCTGAGTGGTTGTTGTGTGATAAATAGTCTTTCACTTGTTGTCTATATCTTTTATGGGTATCTTATAGACAGTACGTCTCTCTCTGTATCTAGTGTGAAAGCATTGATTTATAAATATTAATTTGTCATGATTGAACCATTTGTTCAAGAAGATTCATGGAGACCAAGTGAAACATTGTCTTTAGACAAGGTTGAATCCAGGTGTCCTAGAGTAAAGGAGAAATAGTGATTCACAAAGATGAGTCAGCAACAGTTACAGAATGCAAGATTTTTGAGAATGGGTCAGTGAACATATAACTAAGGGGAGAAACTAACCAGGAATACATTCTCTTGATTCTGTCCTTTAAAGCCCTCCATATTCTGGCTCCTATCTATCTCTCCAGTCTTGAGACTCTCTTTCAAATTGTTCCTCAAACCAGAAAGTCTTTGAGTCTCAAAGCTGATAGGCTACAGTCTATGTCTGGAGTCCTTATCCTCATTATTACTCCTTAGGGTTCTTGTTTTCCAACAAGGTCAGCTCTTGAACCATTTTATCAATGAAGCCTTCTCTGATCACCCTAAATGATAGCATTCTTTCCCTTCTCAATTTATCTTGTATACTATATATACATATTGTATCCCATTTGATAGAACGTTAGCTCCTTGAGGGAAAGTACTATTTGGTCTTTGTCTATTCTCAGTGCTTAGCACTGTGCTTGGTGAAGAATAGGAACTTTATCAGTCACTTGCACTTATAATAGATAGAATTACTATAATATATAGCATCATTGTAATAATATGGCATTATTATAATAAATGCTAGTTGACTGACAAAATTATTTGTGAATTGACTTCTGAAAAAAGAAACCAGTAGATTGTCTTACCCAACTGAGCCTGAACTCAAAGGTCAAACATGAAGACAATGTGTTTCCCGTTTTCTGTGACTAGGGGAACAAAAAGAGAAAGGTCTGGCTTGTTCTGAGGGAGGATAGAAGATGGAACTATGGGGAAAAAATAAGGTCCCTTGGTTACGTATTAAAAGATGTGAACTCTTCAGATCCAAACTTTAGTGAATGATGTCTATCACTCTGATCATGTAATTCTTCTCTTCAAAAACTTTCAGGGGCTTCAAAATGCCTACTGAATAAAATGATAAAATCCTAACATTCAAAGGCCTCCACAATCTAGATTCAACCTACCATTTTGCACCTTAGCCAAATACTCCTCCACATTGTCTATGCTGTAGGTAGATACGTCTACTCTTCACTTGGCTTTCCCATCCCATCTACTCATGACAAAAGAAATCACTGAAGCTATTTATATGGGCATACACTTCCCCTACTTATGCCCTCTGCCCAATCAATCCATTCTAGTATCTGTAGAAAATAGTTAACTTCATTCTAAATGACTCATGTTTCTGACCTTCCTGGTTGCTAATGCATATAGAACATTGAACTTGGAAACAGGAAGATCTGAATTCCAATCCAGTCTTAGACACTTACTAGCTGTGTGATGCTGCGCAAGTCATTTAACCTCTGTTTGCTTCAACATCTTCCATTGTAGAAGGGGGACAAATAATAGCATCTATGCCTAAGGATGGTTGTGAGGAGCAAATGAATTCATATTTGTAAAGCACTTAACATAGTGCCTGGTATGTAGTAAGTGCTACATAAATGGTCACTATTATTATTACATTATTTACATATTAATATATATTATATTATAGGTATAATACATGTGATATATAAATAATATACATAATTATTATTCTATTTATGCTACTTCCACTCTTGCTTCAACATTATTTCATGTATGCTTGTTCGTGTGTATATTTTTACTTGTGATTATTTATGTACGTTATCTCCCTAACAGAAGGAAGGAGCTGTTTCATTTTGGTTTTGTATATTCCACATTTAGCGTAGCACCTGGTACGTTTGTTGTTAGTATTGAGCCATTTCAGTTGTGTCTGACTCTTTGTACCCTCATTGGGGGTTTTCTTGGCAAAGATACTAAAATGGACTGCCCTGTCCTTTTCCAGTTCATTTTGCAAACAAGGTTAAATGACGTACTCAGGGTCACACAGCTAGTAAGTATCTGAGGTCAGATTTGAATTTCGGTCTTCCTCACTTCACACCCTGTACTCTACTGTACCACTTAGCTACTCTTACCTTACTCTTAACAACTATTAAATGTTGTTAATTAATTCATTAGATAGCTTGTTATTGAAAAGGAATATTGTAAAAATGAGGAGGAAAGGCAGTGGTTCTGGGTCATATCTCAAAAAAAATCATATTCCAAATTCTTGGGCATTAGATTAAATGAAAGCAAGAATATTAGATAGCCTGAATTGGGCATTATAATTGGATATATCTAATTTATCACAACAACTACGGTGATGATCATAATCACTCACATTTTCTGTGTACTTTTTTTTTTTTTTTACTTTTAAAAGCACTTACTTAGATGCTATAAGAGTTAGAGGTGGAAGGGACCTTAGAAATCTTATTTAAAAAATCCCCTCATTTTATGGATTAGAATTTGTGACTTGCCCAGGGTGATCTTGGTGCCTAAATTTCTCATTTGATCAAGAGCTCCAAGAAGTAAGTAGTAAAAATAGCATTATTTCCTTTTCTTGTGAATGAGCTCGAACCTCCATAAGTATAAGGTTCAAAGATCGCTTAGTCTCCAGTTCAGGTTTTCTGCCTCCAAGTCCAGTGGTGATTAGGATGGCCGTGGATGATAGAGAAAATAAAAAAGGATGGCTCAACTCTTTTTGCTTCTGTTTTCTCTGATAAAGAGAGTTATTTTTGGACTAGAAAGGAAAAAAAGATGTCTAATGAGGAGCTGAAACCCAAGATAGGTCAGAAAATAATAAGGGAGGGCTTAGTTACTGTTAATGATTTAAAGGCAGCAGAACCAGAGGAACTACAGCTCAGAGTCCTGAAAGAACTGGCAAATGTGATTATTGAGTCACCATCAGCGACCACTAAAAAATCACCGAGAATGGCAGAGGAACTTCAGGGCTGGGAAAGGGCAAATGTCATGCACACACATATATGTACATACACCTATATATGGACTATACAAGTATATGTCCATATATATATTATTTATATATACACATACATATAAATATATGGATATATATGACATTTGCCCTTTTCCAGTCTTGAAATTCTTCTGCCATTCTCAATTATATATGCATATATGTATATCCACATATATACATGCATGTATGTGTATAGGCACACTGACAATGAAGAAATTGAAATATGTGAATTGTAGAAGCTTGACTTTGAGTCTTGGTAAAATGTGAAATCCTATTATTAAAAGTTTGCTGGTTAGCAAACATCTAGGAAAGCAAGCAGTGTTCTTTACATTGCTTAATCAAGGACATATCTTGACCAATGAACCTCATTTCCTTTGTTAACAGGGTTTCAGCGTCAGGGGAATGCCATAGATAGTTGATTAGACTTCCTCAAAGTATGTCACAGAATGTCTCATGTGTCATCCTCATGGAGAAAATGGATCAAAACGGGTGAGACGACGATGCAAAGTGTTTGAATGACAAGATGAAAAGAATAGTTGTGAATGAATTGATGTTATTGTAGAGTTAAACTAAGATTGACTTGATTCATTTCGTAGTGTCTGGTTGGTGCTTTATATGATTTTCCTCATGATAAGATTGCTTGCTTCTTATAATTTTGTGTCGGCCATTCTCCCTCTTCTGAGAAATGCAAATGAATTGATTTCTTGCTAGAGAGTATATAAATGTACGTACATACATATATGTATATATATATCACTATATTCATATTTTGCACCTTTTCTTCCATGTTAGGATCTTTGTATATTGGAAATTTTCTTTCCCTTCTACTTCAAAAATTTAGTTGGTATTTATGTATAGAATCCCAGGGGGAAAAGATGTAAAGCACCTCCATTGGATTGTCTTTGATTCTTTTTTCAGAGAACAATCCAAAGCAAACCTCTTAACAATGATCAGACAGTTTAGAAGAAGAAATCTTTGGGAAGAGTCAGCCTCACTTTAATTAGCTAATATATTATATATCTATATAGTCTTATTAAATCATATATTCTTTTGCTTTTATCCCTAAATCTTTCAGAGAAGGTATCATTTTGACTCTCCAATTATAACTTCTTAGATGTGTCCACTTAGGACCATACGGCCTCAAAGATCTTCTGCATTTGCCACGTTTGCCAATCTCATGCAGATTGAAATACACTCCAATCCTATGCTTTTCATCTCCCTTAACTAATTATGGTGCCCAAATATCCAAAAAGCATAGGTAACTGCTTGTTCCTCATCAGTCATCATCCTACAACTCCCTGACAAAGGAGAAAGGATCCCTAACAAAGGTAGGACTTTTTTTTTGATAAAAAAGTCGAAAGCCATTTGGGTGATATATCACCATTTTAATATGAAGGCAGGTTTTAAAAGTCATAGCATCCTTTTTTTATCTCTAACTCTCCAGAACCTCTATTTACTACAAAGAATTTGGCCATGTACATCTTGTTCATGGGTTTTCTTTTTTTCCTCTTTCTAGCACAGATGAAATCACCACATAATCAGTCAGCTGGAGAGAACTTTACTACCAAAGATAAGAATTGAAATGGGTAGCATAAAGAAATCAAATTTCCTTTTCATTTTAAAATTCTTTAAATTCACACACTGAGAGCTTGCATTCAAATTGCTTTAGGGTTTGACCTTAATTCATGGGTCAGCCTAGAAGGAGGCCTCTAGTGGCATTTCCATATTCTTGACTCTGTTATCTGCCAATTTTATCAGTGACTTGGATAAAGGCATATCAGGCAAGTTTATCAACCTTATCATTTACAATCATCTATTCAGAGTTTGGAGAGAGAGAGAGAGATAGTTAATTCATTGGATAACAGAGTCTAGTTGAAATGAACACAAAAATATTTATACTTGAGTTCCAAAAATCAATTTCACAGGTACCAGATGTGGAAGATGTTATTAGTTAATCTGAATGAAATCTGGGAGTTTTGTGGGTTGTAAACTTAATATGAATTAACAGTGTGATATGGCAGGCAAAAACGTTAATGTGAATTTAGACTATACACCTAAAGAAGTAACAAGTTTTGCATTTATTTCCATGGTGAGACTGTATTTTCAATGTTGTGTTCTATTCTTGGTCCCACATTTTGGAAAGGAAAGTGACAAATTTAATAGTAGTATGCCTTACAAAGATTAATGGAAGAAAATGGGGAGGGAAGGGGTCTTTAATCTGGAGAAGAGGACTTAGTGGGGAGACCCGATAGTTGTTTTCCCCTGAGGCAATCCAGGTTAAGGGACTAAGTGACTTCTCAAGGATTATACAGCTAGTATGTGTCTGAGACTGCATTTGGATTTGGGTCTTCCTGACTACAGGGCTGGTGCTTTATCCACTGTGCCACTTAGCTGCCTCACAATAGACGTTTTCAAGCATTTGAAGGACTATGACATGGAAGAGGGAATAGAATTGTTCAGCTTGGTTCCAGAGGGTACAACTAAGGAACAATGGGTAGAAGTGATTGAGTGATTCATTTTCATTCAGTTTCAGGGAAAACTTCACAACAGTTAGTGAAATCTAGAAGTCGTTTGAGAAGAAGTGGGTTTGTCCCTCACTCAACGTTGTCAAGCAGAGATGGATGATATAGTTTTAAGATTTAGAGACTGTCAGATCTATTTTAGAGGGGATTGCTGCTCAGATATGGGATGAACGGGAAGGTCTCTAAGGTCACTTCCAGCCTGGTGATTGTGTGCAAATGTAAATGTTCTTTCTACTCCTCCTCACGAACCCATTGATGTCTTTCTCCTTTTCTAAATTTGGATAAAAATAACATCCTGTAAATAATTTGAGTGTTTCTAAATACTCCTCTTTTTTTTATTGTTCGTTAATAAGTCCTCATATTTACCTAACACTTTACAATCGCAGGCTTCCTTCCCAGCAAATCAGCAGAGTTTTTAGTCTAAGCATCATTATCCCTCTTTTACAAAGAATACTGAGGCTCTAAGAAGCTAAGTGACTTCTCCAGGCTTGTGCAAATAATGATGGGCAGAGACAGGACTCCACCCCCATAACTATTACATTACTTTACAAAACATCTGGAAAATGATGTGATTTTTACTTGTTATCCTTGTGCTTAAGTTAATAATAGCAGTAACAATAATGGTTCACATATAGTACATTCAGGTTTGCAAAGTGGCTTTTCAAACATTGTCTCATTTGATTCTTGCAACAATCTTGGGACATAGAAGTTATTACTATTGTCATTATACAAATAAAGATACAGAGATTTAATGAGACTGAACTTAAGTAACTTGCCTAGAGTCACCCAGTTAGTCAGTGTTTCAGAATGGATTTGAACTCAGCTGACTTGAGATTTGGTGTTCTATATACTAAGCTAATTAACTGCCTTTGATACAGAAATAATATGTAGCTACATCATTACATCATTGGTTTCAAATCTTGGTTTAGATATTTAGCCTGAAAGGGCCAGGGTCTCCCATTGCATCCTGGACCATCTCCAGTCATCCTGATGAATATCAAGCCGCTGGACCCAGATGGCTCAGGAGAAGAAAGTGAGGCTGGTGACCTTGTGCAGCCCTCCCTCACTCAAGTCAAAGTCAACTGCAAGTCATGTCATCACCCTGATGTCATGGTCCTCTTCAAGAACAAAGGACAAACACAGCAACAACCTGGTTTAGATACTTGCTATGGGACTCCGAAAAAATGAATGAATTTCTCAGTTTTCTCATCTGAAAATAGGTATAATAATGACACCTATAATAGTGACTTGCTATGAGATCAAGTAAGATATGTAAAATACTTCGTAGACTTTAAACTTACTATTACCACGACTAGTTCTACTACTACCTCGTTTCCTCTACTGTTCCTTTTATCTTCCTTGCTTCCTGTTTTCCTTTAAATAAAATCCTCCCTGGACTCCCATTTCATAGAAAATCTATTAGAATCTTGTGGTTCCTATGTAACTTGTCCAAGAAGAAGCAAGGGAAATTGTGTAACTATATATTGTAAAAATACACACCTATACATACATATATGTACACATGAGTGTGTGTGTATGTTTGCCTTTGGGCTTCCTTGCTCATGTTCTTAAAAATGGTCCTGAATTCTGTTCAATCTAAGTGCAATAATATCACAATGACCAGCAGTCTGTTGAAGTTTATTTGAGGAGAGTGAAGGGTGATGGTTGCTAATTGAAGGTTTATTCTATGTACTCAGTTTCTCCCAGAGAGGACTGAGACACTTTTCATTAGGAAAATTATTTTAAAATTCTCATTTCTGTAGTAATCACTATCTCTTAGGATATTATGCATTATGTTCCAGGCTCAATCTGATAACATAATGCATGAACAGAAAAATGAAGGGGAAAGTGCTTGAGCTAAGCAAAGGAGGAGATACTATATAGTACAATAACCCTGACTGAGTCTTCCCCTTTCCTTCCCTCTCCCATTTAATTCAGGCTTAATTATGCAGAGGGATGAGGTGTTAACTCTTCTGCAGAGAGATAATTAACTGTGTGGAACAGGGTCAATTTGAGAATGATTGCTGTCTTCCTTCTATTACAATTTAGAAGTCAATAATTCATTTTGGCATAAAGTATCTTCCCCAAGGTATTCCTGTACTTTTATAGGCAACACAATAAAATATGCAATGAAATGGATGTTACCATAGTTCTCAGGTCAAATGTGCAATTCCACATGCAACTCTTTTTTTTGGAGTGGTACATGGTACAGTGTAGGTGTGGGAAACCTGCAGTTTTGAGGCCATATGTAGCTCTCTAGGTCCTTAAGTGCAGCCCTTTGACTGAATTCAACAAATCCCCTTAATAAAAGGATTTGTTTTGTAAAACTTGTGCCCAGTCAGAAGGACCTAGGGGTCACATGTGGTCTTAAGGCCACAGGTTCCCCACTCCTGATTTTGATCTTAGCCCTTTCTATAACCGAGGTAAGTCATACTTTTCTTCAGTTTCATTTTTTTTCACCTTTAAAAGTAGGACATTGGATCTCAGTGATCACTATGATATCTTCTAGATCTGATATTCTATTCATTAAAATACAAATAGTAATGGAGACTTCAATTATCCAGATGCCTACTAGAGCTCTGTCAAAGCAAAGTAGCTCACAGTTTCTAATAACTTGCTTTAATGATAATTTCATTCTTCCAAGAGGTAAAGAAATGAACAAGGGGAAACTATACTGAATCTAATTCTTGTCCACAAGGTAAAACTATATACTGAAGAAGAAATGATGGGAACTTTAAGGCAAAGTGCCTATTCACCAGCTCTGTGATTTTGGGTTAGGGTTAGGGTTAGGGTTATATATTCTATGTATCTAGAGGATATATAGAATTGAAGAAAGGAAAATTCACTAATTTAATTATAGGTTGGTAAGCTTGATTTTGATTTCTAATAAAATTTCACACTGCATTAAAAGGATGGTTGGTAAACTTTTAGAAAAAGAAGCAGTGATCACTGAATCATCAGTTCAGCAAAGAAAATGATGACAGATTAACCTCATTTCCGTTTTTGACAGGATTACTAGACTAGAAGATTAAAGGAAGACTCTACATATAGTTTATGTAAATTTTTGCAAAGTATTTGACATTTCTCATGCTGTTTTTTGCAGAGGAGATTGATAGATGTGGACTAGAATTGTGCTTATGTACAATTAAGTAATTCAAAGCTAGTAAGTGACAAAACCCAAAGGTGAGTCACATAAACTGGTTTATCCTAAGGAGTTTGTGTTGTTTAGAATTGTTATGAGCAGGTTAGATAAAGATGATATGCTTATAGCATTTTTAGATGACACAAAACTATGAGGGATAACTAATATATTGGACAATAAAGTCAAGATTCAAAAAGATCTTGATAGATTAGAACAATGAGGTGAATATAATGAAGTTCAGTCAGGATAGTTGTAATTTTCATTTTGAGATTTAAAAAAATCAGGTTCACAAGGACAGAATGAGGATGGAAGTGTGGCTATGTGCTAGTTCATTTCAAATACTATCTGTGGACTCAATATAAGTTAACAGAATTATATGGCAGCTAGGAAATATAATGCTGAGACTGCCTTAAGAGAGATACAGTGTCTAGTGACAGGGAGGTGATTGCCCTATCATACTCTGCTCTGGTCAAATTCTATCTAGAGTATTGTTTTGTATTTTGTACCACAATTTAGGGTGAGCTTTAGATGCTAAAGGGCCTCACAGTCATATGATATAAAGCTCTGTTGAAGGAACTGGGGGTATGTAGCCTGGAGAAAAGAAGTCTCAGTGGAGGGACACATGATCACTATCCTTAAGGTTTGGAAGAGAGATTATGGATCTATAGAGGAAAAACTAAATTTGTTCTGTATGGGCACTGAGGGTATAAATAAGGCCAATGTATGGAATAAATGAATGAATATATAAAAAAGCTCCAAGAAAAAGAAGAAAGTCTCTGCTCTCAAGGATCTCACAGGAAGACGACACATGAAGGAGAGTTTAGCTGTAGGGCAGATAGGAAGTCCTGGAGGTCCTAAGCTCAGTTATGAGTCTGATGGCAAGGCCTGATATTCCTTAGGATAAATTATGGGAAAAAGCAGAGGCAAATTTAGTTTCAGAGTTGTGGACAAGTGGGATAGGCTAACTTGGGAGATGGTAGCTTCCCCCTCCCTCTTTCCTGTCTAAGTCAAGACTAGATGATCACTTGATGGGGATATTATAGAGAGGATTCTTGTTCAGGTACAAGCTGTACTGAATGACCTCTAAAGTCCTTCTTCCAACCTTTAGATTCCATGATTCAGTGAAATGGCACTGAGCAAGGGTTGTGTTTTATTTTTATTTTTTAGATTACCTTAGTATCTATTATATCACAGTTTAAATAATTAAACAATTTAATAGAATCCTTAATCATTTATAAAATAATTTTATGTGATTTTAATTTTCCCATTTAAGTGCCCAGGGTTGAATTAAATATCTTTCCCTTATGGATATTCAATATAAAATGCTGTTAAAGCAATATAATATAGTAAAAATCTAAGTCAGATCTAGAAAACCTTATGAGCCAATAACTCGATGATTTTATAGAGAATTATTGGCATAAATTTCATTAGGGAAGCATGGATACCGCATTATAAGGCCATCAAGATTCAATTTATCAGAGAGAGAGAAATTTGATTTTTGGTTATACTGGTCACCACTATTTAGCCATAATTATTTTACACAAAAGCTTAAAAAATAAAAGCTAAAATCCCAGCCAACTAAAGTAACTGTTGCATGAATTATTTATTTTCAGAAAAAAAGGACCCCCAGAACTAAATAATGCTTGTGTTTGGATTAGATTTGAGAGCTCTTTCATTCATAACCCCATTGTGATTTTTATGATGTGGGCCAAAACCTTCTTGTCTCATTTAAATTAGCAAAGTCATTCAGACTCAAACTATTTCTCCCTGTTTATAGCACTTCTATGTTTATGTATATATGTATTTATGTGTATGCGTGCACATGTATGCACCAGAGAAATACAAAGAATCATCAATGTCTTTTTCTTACTTGTAGAGAACTTCTGAAAAGCAAGTTGATAAATTGCTCTGCCATCCACTCAATGAGTGCTCAAGAGCAAAAAATCTAACTTATTCTTTTAACCTAGATATCAGTTCAACGAAGTTATTTTGTCTTTGGAGCTTCAACTGAAACTCCATTGGTGAAGGCACATAGCAGGATGCGCAACTGCTTCAACCATTAGCAATCAAGCAAGGTTTCCATTGCTTTCTTGTGCCTAGCCTTTGGATCACCCAGTCCTGGGGGGACTGTTCTTTTTTGCCCATAGAGACATGCAGTTGTTTTCTTCATTTTATAGTTGAAGAAATTAAGACAAACATGTAAAGTGACTTGCCTTGGGTTACATAGCTAGTAAGTGCCTGAGGTTGGATGTGAACACAGCTCTCCCTGACTTTAGGGTCATTAGCTGGCAACTGCACCACAGGATGATATTCCCTCCAGTTCATAACACAATCTTATTTGTTTTCAGTTGGATATCTAAGACAAGCATTGTAATACAAAGATGGACCCTTTGATTTCTCCACTGTACCATCACTTAGACCAGGAGTGGGGAACTTGCAATCTTGAGGCCTCACACTAGGTTCTCAAAGTGTGACCTTTTGACTGAGTCCAAGTTTTACAGAAAAAATCTTTTTATTAAGGGAATGTGTTCTGTGAATTTTGAAGCCTCCTACAGGGGATATGATTAATCTCTGGCTCAGAGGAGAGGTGGAGGCACCAGAAACCATGTAATCTACCTCCCCCATCCCTCATTTTATGGATAAGTAAAATGGAGTTCCACAAAGTTAAATGATATGACCATGGTCACTCAGGAAGTAAGCTTTTCAGAAGCTGGATGAGAACTCTGGTCCTTCAATGCCATAGCTAGTTCTCTTTTCACTATGATGTATTTGCCTTCTGTAAAGGGTTCTTCATAGAGCAGGGAATCACATTAACCATTTTCCTGTGATGACAGCACTATAAGCCCACAAGCTCAATGGCCAGGCCAGTCTAAAGCTTCTCACTTGTGCTTTGTTTCTGGTGAACTGTCATCACTCAAGTTTGTTCAGAAACACAAACCCAACCTTCTTACCTCTGAAGAAGTCTCCATCATTGACATTAGTGTAGGTCAAGGTGAATCCACACCCTGTCCCTCTTTCTTCATCACCTGAGCAGTATACCTCACACCTGTGTCAATATTTCCTACAGGTTTAGATTCTTGACAGAACACCTGACTTCCTGCAACATTGTTCCCTTAACTCCATGATTCGCTATGGACCTAATTAGACAGGGTTATTAAAATAAATTAAGGCTATTTTCATCCTGCACCCCAGTAAGAGTAAGGGGAGGCACATCTTGTCCAGAGTTGGTGTTTGCAAGCACCAAGGGGGAAGGGGAAAAAAAGAATCATTATTTTAGAAGTTCAATGATAGGATTTAGAGTTCAAAGAGACTTTTATTTACTCAAAAATCATTTGTTGAATAACTAGTATGTGACAGGCATTGGTATGGGATATAGAGAGTAAAAAATAGTTTCTGCCCACAAGGAACTTATATTCTACTGAGGGTCACATTTTATATTTAAGTAAGTATATATGCGTGTGTGCGTATGTGCATTATAGTGAGTATATATGCGTGTGTGCGTATGTGCATTATAGTAAGTATACATGCGTGTGTGCGTATGTGCATTATAGTAAGTATATATGCGTGTGTGCGTATGTGCATGATAGTGAGAGACGGAGATGCGTGTTCACTCTTTATTTTCCAAGAGGACCAGTGACATTACAGGGTGATGTCATTACTTGTGTGTGAATTATGAGGCCTGAGGAAAAGCCCCCGGATTTGGCAATAAAGAGAGCACAGCTTGGCGATAAGGTTGCAAATCAGATTCCAAAGATGCCTTAGAGATAAGTCCAACTCCCCCACTTTACAAAAGAGAAAACTTGGTCGAATTGCAGTTACATGATTTGCCAAATGTTAAACTTGTAATAAATGTCAGAATTGAGATTCAAACCAGGATTGTCTGGGCTCAATTCCAAGTCTTGTTTCCTTGAAAAATGTTATTTATTAAAACAATATTTAGCATCAATACTATCAATTTAATTGGCTTAGTAATTATTTAAAATTAATTGCAAACCAGGATATATGAAAACTTTCTGGTCACCCCTGCTAAATGTCTGTTAGGATTCACTGGCCCCTCACTGTCGTTGTTATACTTCAAGGTTATTTTTAATTTGTGTCTCTTTAATAATGAACATTTTCAGTTGATTATTAAAAACTTACATTTTTTTTTCTTTTTAAAATTCTCTCTTCTCTCCTTGGCTAGTGATCTATTATAGATTGGGAGCTATCTTTCTGAATTAGTTTCTTCTACGTTTTAGATATCAAGATCTTGGCTTGTATATTTGTAAAAATGTTTTTCCAATATATTTATTTTAGTTGTATTGTTTTTTCCAGAAATTTATTTTTAACATAATCAAACATCTCTCTCTTGTCTTTAATAATTTCTTCTGTTTCTTGAAGAGAGAGAAATTCATCTCCCCTTTATAGATGAGATTTTCCTTTTTATTTCATTTAGAAAATAGTTTAGTTTTGTTGGTGTGTCTAAGCCTCTTATCCACTTGGAATTCATAGTGCAAGAAGCTGAACTAATCCACATGCTGCCAGATTGCCAAGAACTTTTCCTTAGTACTTTTGTGAAGCAGTGAGTTATTTCCCAAGTTTTGATTTTCTAGGGGCTTATCAAATAAGAGTCTACTAGATACATTTGGTTAGATGTTATGTGTGGCTATTTCAGTCTACTGATTTATTTTTCTGTTTTTTTCTTCCAAGGTCTCTTCTCACCCTGCCATATTCAAGACAGGAATTTGGGGATAAAGTGGAAGCAAACAGAAAGACCTTGGGCTCTGAAGATAAACTTTGCCCTTTGTAACTGTTGTAAAGTAGGGCAGGCAAGTTACTGTGTTTGCCAGGCTCTAATACAAACTTTAGATTTCAGTATACAAGTAGTATACGTAAAGAGCATATGCTTACATGGGTTACTTATACAAAATTAGTTTACACATGTCCAAGAAATAATTTTTTAGATCAAAGCATCAGGTAATCTTTCTATAGGAGACCAAGAAGTAATGATGTTCAAAATGGAGAGAGGCAGTGTGATCTAGGGGGCAAATAAGAGGAAGCGACGATAGACTTCAGAGAGAAGATGCTTCCAGAGGTGGGCAAGCTGGAGTGGGAAAGGTTGACACAGGAACATTCTAAGGACCAACAGCTGTGTTAAAACAGAATTTGACTTTCTCATGACTATTTCAGGTCAACTGAACTTAGTAGATAGAATACTGTAATTAGCGTCAGGATGCCTGAATTTAAGTCCTGTCTCAGACACTGTTTAGATATGTGGTCATGAATAATAGCTAGCACTTATATATTGTTTTAAGGTTTACAAAGCACTTTATAAATAGTATCTCAATTTATCTTTACAACACTGGGAGATAGATGCTATTATCCCCGTTTTACAGCTGAGGAAATGAAGCAGAGATTAAGTGACTTGTCTAGGGTCACACAGCTAGTGTGTCTGAAGCTGGATTGAATTCAGATGTTCCTCAAACTTTCTGAACTTTAATTTCCTCATCTGTAAAATGGAGATAATAATGACTGTAGTACCTACTTAACAGGGTTCTTATGAGGCTCACATGAGATCATGTACGTAAAATACACAAACCTTAAAGAATTACATATGTGTCAGCTCTTATCATTGTTCCAACATATCCTCAACCTCCACCAAATCTCAACACACATGCATGCTATTTGATGTGTGACTGTGACTGGTAGGCAGTTTCAACAGGTATTAGGGGAAGGGGAAAAAAGTAACTACAGACGTTCATTTAAACAAATTGCATAGAATCACATAATGTTAAAACTTGGATTGGACTGTAAAAATGTCTAACCTTTTCATTTTGTGGCAAAAATGATCAACACATCAAAAAATCTGAACATGCCTTCAGCATACCACCCTCATGGATCTCTACCATCTGCAAAAGAGTAGGATGGAGGTGTCTTCCTGTATCTCCTTTTGGGAGCCATGCTTTTCTTTGTTACTTTGTAACACTCATTTTTGATTGTTTTGTGGTTGTTTATTCTATTTACATTGTTGTGGTTATGGTACATAATGTTTTCTAGGCTCTGCTTGCTTTAGTCTGTATCAATTCATGTAGATCTCTCTATGCATTTCTGAATTTATCATATTTTATGTTTCTCACAGCACTGTAATTTTCTACTGTATGCATGTACTATGATTTCTTTAGAATCTTTCAATTGATAGGTACTTACTTTCTTTCCAATTCTTTGATATCATAAAATGTTGCTATCTCCTTGGAATATATGCCTAGCAGTAATATTCCTGAGTCTAAGGGCATTTTCATTACTTAATTTGCATGATTCCAAATTTTTTTTCAAAATGATTGAACTTATTCACAGTTCCACTAACAAGGTACTAGTATGCCTATATTTCCACAACCCCTTCAACATTTACACTTCCTGTCTTCTTAGCTTGCCAGTTTGCAGAGTGTGAGGTGAAACCTCAGGACTGTTTCAGTTTGCATTTCTCTAGCTATTAGTGATTTGAAGATTCATTCATGTGATTGTCAATAGTTTGCAATTCTCCTTTCAAAAACTATTTGCTCATATCTTTTTATCACTTATCTATTGGGAAAAAGCTTTTGTTCACATGCATGTCATATGTTGGTTCTTTACATGTCTTGGACATGATTATATGTATGGATGTTCATGTAATCATATATGTATAACTAAGATATAAACATATAGTTATATATAAAATATTTTTAAAATTTATATCAAATTTCTCAAATAAATGTATTAGATATATGACTAATTGTGGTTTTCTTAAACTATGTATTTTCCTCTTTTTATCTTAGATACATTCATTTTTCTGTGCACAAAATTTTTTCAGTTTCATGTAATCAAAATGATCTATTTTATCTTTTATAGTTGCCTCTATGCCTTGTTTGGTTAAGAATATATCTCCTACCCATAGCTATGAGGAGTATACAATTTGCTTCTCTTCTTTAGTCTTTTGGATGATCTTTAATAATAAGGACATATATCCATTTAGAATTAATTTTGGACTATGGCATAAGAAGTTATATGTTTGTTCTTACTATTTGTTTATATGCCAATGTATATGCCTGTATCCTTTGATTTTGATTTGGTATTTCCTAACTATGTAATGACTATACATACACAAAATCCTCAGGTGCCTTTGTATCTTCTGTGCTTAACATATTGCTTGGCACATAATTAGGCCTTAATGAATTAATTTCCTTTCCATACCATGTGTGATAAACTAGCTAAAGATCAAACCATATCTTTGAGTATGATGTTTTGGAAGGAGTAAGGGATTAGCAATTCATGTAGTAGCCAAAAATAAAATGTGGAGTCTCATGGAACTTCTATTTATTTGATTCCTGCTGTGTATTTGCAAAATGGGCCACAGTGACTCAAGGGAATAAAATGAAGATGAAGTGAGCTAGTCTGGAAGCCCCTGGAAAGCAAAGGTATAGTCCTTTGAAGGGGGGTGGAAAACTCACTTTTTTTCCCCAAGCATATTTGAAAGGACAATTAGGCTGATGCAAGATATATCCTGAGTATGGTGACCCACTTCACACCCCCAGATTAATAGAAAAATAGAAGCAACTTTTGAAGGGGAAGCACTTCTAGGTAGCTATTTAAAAGGAGAATGGGCTTATTATTCTGGAAAAGTGATCCAAGGACTATTCCAGGGTGAGTCCCTAGCTGATATAAAGGAAGCTTCAAAGAATGAAGGGCATATTGTACAAAGGGGGAGTCTCTCTATTCCTGTTAGAGTTTCTATTTGTTTGTAGTGGGTGATGAGTAATAGTAAGGATAAACCTTAATAAAAAGAAACCAGTGGTTTGAAAATTAATTGCTAAAGCTTATAATTGTAGGAAAGAACTGTTAAGTACTGACCAGATAAGGAGGAGAACTCTGAGGTTTTCCTGTTGGTACTTTGAATATCTAAGGACAACAGTAAGGTGTAGATCTGGATAGGAATTCCAGTTTAGATATTTACTGGTTGTGTGACCCAGGATAAGTTATTTAACCCTATCATGACTCAGGTTGCTTATCTGTTTTTCCAATGAGATATTTTACATTTTCTTCTATTTTTTCATTCTTTAGATTCTGTTTGACTGATTCTTGAAGTCTCAAAGAGTCATTAGCTCCTACTTGCCAAATTCTAATTTTTAATAGATTGTTTTCTTCAGTTAATTTTTGCATCTCCTTTTCTACTTGTCCAATTCTTCCAGTTAAGTTTTGTATTTCTTTATCCCTTCATCCCATTTTCTTTTTAAATTCTTTCATGAATTCTTTTTTCAATATTTTAAAAATCATTAGCCAACTTTTCTTTGACCTCTCCAATTTGGCTTTTAAAATCCTTTCTGAGCTCTTCCAGGAATGCTCTTTGAGCTTGAGACCAGTTCATATTCCTTTCTGAGGTTTCAGATGGGAGTACAGTCTCAATGATGATCTCTTCAATATTTATGTTTTGGTTCTTGACCCCATGGTAAACTTCTATGGTCTTTTCTTTTCTGATTTGCTTCTTGCTCATGATAATTGACCTTTTCTTGGCTTTTAGAGTAGATCTCTGCTTCTGAGGCACAAGTGATTCTGTCCCATGGTTCTTGTGCTTAGAACTTGAGGCTTTGTGTTTTGTGACCTCTGGTTCTTTCAGCTAGAAGCTAGAATGATGCAGTTTACCTGGTGTTGAGTTGGTTGATGTGCCAAAGCAGAGGCCAGGTGAAATCCTTTTGAGTTTCCCCAGACTTCCCCTGGTGTTCTGACCACAGGAGTTCTCCTCTCCTGAGTTAAGCACAGGCAGTCTCATCAGTTGGTGAACCCTGTCTGCACTAGTGTCTTCCTGATTGCCCTGGCTGTGCTAAGGCACGCCTGGGGTCCTGGTATTGGTGCTTATGGGGTCCACCCCCTTGGGGTTCAGGATCTCCCCCAGGTTTTCTGATGTGTGGCTGCCTGGGCCAGCTCCAGTCCTGCACTGATCCCCTTCAACCACAGCAAGAGGGACCCCCCTTTGCAATTTTCCTAACCTCTCTAAGTGACTGTTTACTCCATCAGCTGATCCTACTGTTTCAGAGTTTTTCCTGGGGAAATATCTCTGGCTTTTTCAAGTTCAACAATGGGAGGGGGAGAGCATTTACAGATCACTCTGCCATCTTGGTTCCTAGAAGTTCAAGTAGGTGACAGGTACAGACATTTAATCTGCAGGCTGATAATCTCAGCAACAGCTGCTGCAGTTACCTGGGGTTCTGTGCTTCTCTCTCACTCAGTTCCACTAGACTCCCATCTTGGGCTGATATGTTTGAGAATCTGCACTGCTGCCTCTGCTTCAGACCACCAGGCATTTTCTGCTCAGCTTTGCTATGGCAGGTCTGCACTGGTAAAACCTGTGCACTATGCCCTCTGCACTCTTCCAGCCCCATGTAACAAATCCTTCCTGTTGACCCTCCAGGCTATCCTCAGTTGGAAATCAGCCACACTCTGACTCTTGTTGGATTCTGCCACTCTAAAATACATTGTTTTTAGAGGTATCTGAAGGCCTTTGTTTTAGAGCTTAGATGAATATAGTTCTCACTGTTATCTTGGCTCCGCCCTCAATTTCCTTATATGTTAAATAACAGGTTGGACTCAATGAGTCTTAAGGTCATTTTCAGCTTGGAAATTTATTAGTCTATGATCACCTGCATCTTCCTCCAGCTGTGAGTAGTTGGAATGTCCAGGAGATGATTACAACTAGGGAAAGATGATGGTTTAGCACTGATACAAACTGAGAGTGGTGCTAAACACACACTATAATGACTGAAAGTACTCTTTGGAAATACTCACTGTGGGTTTTGTGTCACCTGGAGCTGAGTGCAAGTTACCTTCTGTAGAAAATGTAGTATTCACTAATTTTATTTTAATGTCAAAATCCTGGGCTATATAGGGGAAAAAATTTTCCCACAGATCCTGAGAAGGGCCTTGTGCCAAGAAGAAACTCTAGCTTTCCTTTGAAGAAAAAGACCTGTCCTTCAAGGAAGCAGATTCACACTAGTGGTACAGTAGGAATATGCCTCTCATTTATGGGCAAGAGGTGGTTCTCCTCTGCCTTGCCATTGTACTCCTTGGGGTATGGTGGGATCGAGGGGGCAGGGGACAAGGATCATTGGATCATTGATAGAGAGCCCAAAAAGACCTTTAGGGGACATTTAATCTAACTTCTTCATTTTACATATAAGGAAATTGAGGTCCAGAGAGGGTAAGGGATTTGTCCACACTACACAGGCAGAGGCAAGATTAAGTCTCAGATCCTCTGATTCTTCCCATTATATCATTCAGAGGCAGAATTCCAGCTTCCTAGGTTGCCAGAGTAGTTGCTTATCTGCCTTGATGTCAACAGGGTGAATAGCTATAGTTCAATAAGGTAGTATTTCCCTCCAATAGAGGACTTATATGAGCATTTTCTGAAAGTGTTGTTCAGTTGTTTTTCAGTCATATCTGACTCCATAGGACTCCAACTGGGGTTTTCTTGGCAAAGACATGAGAGTAGCTTGCTATTTCCTTCTTTAGGTCATTTTACAGATAAAGAAACTGAGGCAAACAGGGTGAAGTGATTTGCTCAGGGTCGCACAGCTAGTAAGTATCTGAGGCCAGATTTGAACTCAGAAAGATGAGTCTTTTTGACTCCAGGCTCAGCGCTCTACCCACTGTACCACCCTTTGTCTCCAAATCATGGGCACATCCCAATTGTACAAGTATGAATCTGCTTCCTCGAAGGGCAAGTATGAAAATGTAGTATTTTGTAAATCTTTTGTACATCTATCTAGCATCAAGTGTTCCTTTAGTTAGATCAGGGACCTTGCTCCTGTGACTTCTGGTCTGGTTTCTTGGGGCTCCTTCATTGACAGATGAATCTAAACTCTCTAAAGTATGCTAAGTCAGTAATTATGTCTATGAACACAAAGCCAAGTAGGCACTGATAGAAATACTCCAATCTGCCTGGAATCTTAAGGAAATCTGCATTTCTTTTAATCTTTGAGAAGAATAGTTTTAAGTTCCCGACACACCATTTGGATTTCTTTTTTTACACTACCCCTATCAATCTATTATTCTATGAGCAACCTAAAGTTTTCTTCTGTGACTGTACTACTTCAGAGCCATTGGGATGCCCAACAGAAAATGAACTAATAAATGTATGCCTGGAATTGCTGCTGTATGCTGCTGAAAGGGTGTTAGAGCTGGAGGATCAGAGAACTGGAGTTTGAGTTCTAATTCACTTGCTAGTTGTATGACCTTGGACAAGTCATTTATCTTCTCTGGACCTCAGTTTCCTGATTTATAAGATAAATGTTGGATGAAATGATCCCTGAGTACTTTTCCAGCTATAAATCTAAGACCTATGAGCTATTTATTGTGCAAACGTGTCCCCCTGCATATGCAGTAGTAGTAGGAGTAGTAGTAATAGCTAACATTAATAGTACTTAACTATGATCTAGACACCGCTGAGCACATTATAAATGTTATCTCTATTGAGATATATGATATATAATTTATAATTGCTAGAAAGAAAAGACCAATACCTCACTCATGTATAACTTGTCTATTCTTGGAATGGTGCACAAAGACAGACAAGCATTTTTCTGTCCAAAATGCTTTTAGGATCTATCTCTTGCCTTTTTAAGTATAGACATTTATGTAGTGCCTACTGAATCTCAGGCATTGTGCTAAACACTTTATAATATCTCATTTGATTCTCAAAACAATCCTGGGTGCTGTTATTATCCCCATTTTATAGATGAGAAAACTGAAGCAAACAGACTTTCCCAGACTTTCCACCACTTGCACAGCTGGTGTCTAAAGCTGGATTTGAAGTCAGTCTTCCTGACTCCAGACTCATTACTCTATCCACTGCATATGTAGTCCTCAGTGAGTCTCCTCCTCATCTGACTTCCTCTGGCCTGCTCCTGTGTTTTTACACTCAGCTAACCTCCTCCAGATAGCTGGGAGGTAGTTGGTAATTACCTTCTTCCTTGAGGGCAGAGAGAAATCCTGGTTCCTATTATTGACAGATATACTTAATGGCAACCTACTCACCGGGATTGGAATCAACCAATTAACAAGGATTTATTAAATGCCTGGACAGCTAGGTGGTACAGTAGAGTTCCAGGACTGAAATCAGGATGATTTATCTTCCTGAGTTCAAATCTGGCCTCAGACACTTACTAGCTATGAGACCTTGAACAAATCCCTTAACCCTGTTTCCCTCAGTTTCCTCACCTGTAAAATGAGCTGGAGAAGGAAATGGCAAACCATTACCAAGAAAACCCCAAATAGGGTCAGGAAGAGTGAGCCATGATTGAAACAACTGAGCAACAGTAACAACAAAATGGCTGCCATTTTCCAGATACTAATGGAAGAGAGGCATAGGGAAAATCTGGAAATGCCATGGAGATAATGAAGGGAGAGATAAGAGTCCTTGGAAGGAACACTGTCTCTCATACACTCTTTCTCCCATCTACCCTTTACTTTTGGCCAACTCTCATTCTGGAGTGAAATGAAAAAACCTGTAAACGTCTTGGTCTATTTAATAATATGATACAAAATATATATAGTTTTGTCCCTTAGAAATGGAATATTGGCAATTGGGAATAATCATTTGTCACTGAAATAATAAGGGATGGACTGCATTGAGGTACCCAGCTCTGCCATTCATTCACTGTGTGAATGTAGACAAGTCTCTTCAACGGACTAGTCATCATGTGTGCCTTGGCTCTTATCTGTAAAATAAAGAGTTAGATTAGACGACTTTGAAAGTCCTCTCCAGTGCTAATAACTCTAAGAAATGCAGATTTATGTCCCTTTGGAATGAATGGTCTTTCAATTCCAAAAGGATGCATGGTGAAAAATGGTATCCACCTCCAAAGAAAGAACTGATGAACTCTGAGTAAAAATTGAATTATAATTTTCTCACATTAAAAATTTTTTTTCTCATTTTTTATTTGGCTAATATGGAATTATATTTTGCAGGATTTCACATGTATATTTGATCTCAGTAGGTGGAGAAAGGGCAAGGATGGGAAAGAATTTGGAAGTCAAAATTTAAAAATATTAGTAAAATATATATACGTATGCGATATACTTATATATAGATACACATATATATCTACATACATATATATGCATATATAGAAACCTATACACATATATATGAATATAGAGAGACATAAATATATTATATATAGATATCTACACATATATATGTATAAACATATATATAAAATAAATGGTCTCTGATTCCTTTTCTTGTGGGAAATTTGTAGTGTTTTGAGGGAGTGAGTCCCAAAAACTCCAAGGGAAGAGCTAGCTTTGCCCTTTACACACGGCTGGACTGATTTCCAATGAAGGAAGCTCCTTTAAATCACTCACCTCCTTAGAGGTTCTTATTTCTTACTGCTATGTGAGAGAAGGCATTGAACTGCTTGATCTCCATATTATCCAATCCAAATCAAAGACAAAGCAAGACAGAAAAGCTTGTCGTAACCTGAGCGTGATCTGCAGGCAACTAGATAATACCCCTCTGCTCCTAAGTAAATTATTTCCAAAACATTAGCTGCATATTTAATCCACTTCTTCAAAGAGCAAGAAACTCATAAAGAATTTCCTATCAGGACCAACTATGTTCATCTTTTGCCCCCCCTTCATATGCCAGCATGCTTCCACAGACATACTTCAGGAAGAATTTTTGATGGGGGGGAGGGGATGATGCAATGATAGTAAACCACAAAATTTTAACCTGTCAGTAGATTTTTGAAGCATATATCCTGCTATTACTTCCTTACGTGGTAAGTATACTTAGCCTGAAATATTGCTGGAAGAGGTTGTTTAAATTCAGAAAGCTTGCTCTATCTCCATCTTTTTTTTTCATAATAACAGTTAATATCCATACATAGTATTTTAAGGTTTTTGAAACACTTTACATATATTATCTCATTTGTTACTATGTAACTATTATTCCCCATTTT
The DNA here is from genome assembly GCA_023548195.1 of Bettongia penicillata ogilbyi. Taxonomy (NCBI): domain Eukaryota; kingdom Metazoa; phylum Chordata; class Mammalia; order Diprotodontia; family Potoroidae; genus Bettongia; species Bettongia penicillata. The sequence goes on from JAJHZJ010000336.1 coordinate 9,013,321, forward strand.
ACAGAAAGAGAAAACAGACAGAGAGGTGAGTGAATTATCAAGGATAAAACAATATCTGAGGCAAAATTCAAACTCAGGTTTTATTTACTTTAAGTTCAGTGTGCTTTTCACTACCACAGAGGTATGGAATTCCCTTCCCAGGGTAAACTCCTCATGGAACTTGAACCAGAACCAGATCAAAATACAATTGGGAAATGGTTAGCAAAATAACTAAAAATACAATACCACACAGATAATGTTAATTTGTGATTTTCTAAGCCAATATACAGCCTGTAAAGATCTGTTTCTATTTGGTTTCATACCACTGCATTACATCCCTGATTATCTCAATTAGAAAGGAAATACAAGTAGGAACATTCTCATTTTTGCCTTCCTTCCCAATTCCTCCACTATGGGACATTCTAGGATTATATTTATTGCCAAATTTTTACACATTTGGTTCTTTTTAGCAAAATCACAATTAATAGAAGATACCTAGTTACTTGTGGTTGTTTAGAATTTCATCCAGAAACCAGTCACAAAAAAGTAAATCCTAAGAGTAATGTAATTTGTCCAAGGAAGAAGCTATCCATAGTTCACAAGGTAGGACTCCTTGATTTGAAACTTGATTTGGTCTACCCCTCAGCAAAGAAAATATCATTTTCCCCCTGTAAAAAGGAGGTCTCCAGAGAAATGCAAATTAAAACAACCTTCAGATATCATTTTACACCGCATTGGCTAAAATGATTGAAGGAGAAAACAACAAATGTTGGAAGGGATGTGGAAAAATTCAGATACTAATTCATTGTTGGTGGAGTTGTAAACTGATCCAACTATTTTGGAGAGCATTCTGGAATTATGCTCAAAATGCAATTACACTACCTCTACACTTTGACCCAGCAACACAACTACTGTGTCTATTTTCAAAGATTATTGGGGGAAAGGAAAAGAATCTATGTGTTCTAAAATGCTTATATCAGTCCTCTTTGTGGTGTCAAAGAAATGGAAATGGCAAGGATGCTCATCAATTGGGGAATGGTTGAACAAGTTGTGGTATATGATTGTGATGGAATACTATGGTGCTATAAGAAATGATGAGCTCAATGATCTTAGAAAAACTTGCATGAAATGATGGAGAGTGAAAAGAGCAGGACCAAAAGAATGTTGTATACAGTAACAAACAATATTATTTTGAGAATAACTTTGAGTGAATAAGTTATTTTTGCTGTTATAAATACCCAAATTAACTTTAAAGGACATATGAAGACACTATCTACATCCAGAGAAAGAACTGATAAAGAGAAACATATGTAGACTAATTTTACATAACATATACTTATTTGTGTCAAATAGTAGTCATCTTTAGGGTGGGATTAGAGGAGAGTAAAAAAAGGGAAATAAAAGAAATTTACAGGATAATTTTGTTTTTTATTTGAAAGGAATGTCAAATTGTACATAGATTATTGGTATCATGTACAATCACTTTTTATTGTTTTATGTTATGAAAATGTTTGTTTTATTACATAAACATATATTAATGTAGGAAAAAAGACAAAAAATAAATAATTGCATTCACACAGAAGAAAAAGGTCTCTAGAATGAGCCATATTGGTGAGATTATGGAGACAACTTGCCACTGTGACTAAGAGGACCTCCTTGATTAAAGACTAACTCCTTTAAAAAAGGGAAGAGCTATGAAATGCAGAAAGTCATTATTTCCAGTTCCCAAAAGGGAATGGCTGAGCAAGGCTAGATCCCAGTGAGAAATCATATTACATAGGAACAGTTGACCTGACTAGAAGAGAAGTACTGACAGGAGCTTGCAGATGCTTTTCTAAGGGTTCTGGATTCTCTGTCCTCCTGGTTGGCAGATAAGCAGATGGCTCTTGCTTTCCTTTCTGGTGTAATAGCAAGTAAAATAGGATCTTTTGCTGTTTTTGTTTTAGTATAATCAAGGAGTACAATGCCTCTATTTGAATGTGACTGGGAGAATCTTTCCCACCCATTGTCAGGCCTGGGAAGATTTGTAAGAAGGTCAATGCCTTTTGTTTATGAGGCACTGGTTCTCAAGGAATGTGATGCCCTCTGGCTCTAAAATGTGTATAAAGACTCTGAGGGTTTTCTTTTGGGATTTAGTTTTTGTAAGAGTGTTTGTTTGGCCAGATGAGGACTCTGGGAAGCCAGTAAGGAGCTCCCTGCCTTTGAGAACCCAGATGTCATACTTCCCTCTCTGTCAGGGTGCAATTGTCTGTTGAATTCAGGCAGAGGAAGTCATGTCTGTTGATCTTTAATTTCTTTCTGTATTTTCTTGGAAGTTTGGGGTGCTAACTCCCCTGAAATAGGTGAATGATGTATGTGCTCAGTTAAAGGAATGAAACATGCTTGATTAAAGTGATTGTTAACCCCTCAAAAGTTTCCTTTCTTTTTATGAATGCAGGTACCCCCTATGTATTTTGGGGTGCTTACTGATACACCTGATTGGTAATGGAGAAGAACGCAGTACTTGCTCAGCCTGCCATTTCTCTTATCCTAGAATATGGGGTAGCAAGGAGCATCATGGATGTTCACCATCTCTGTAGGCAGCAGTGGATCAAAAGTTATTCTACTGGCAGACAAAGAAGTGACTAGCATTTTTCTCTTCCTTAGTCTCCATTTCTTCTCTCTCATTCAGGAGTAAGGAAGGCCATGTGGCCACAATAGGGTAGCTTTAGTGCACTTAGGTGCGATGATAATGTCATCTTCCTTTCAGATTGTGTGTTTTACATCTTTGGGCTGAAGAATTCTCTTTCCTTTGTTGTAGGAGCCATTAAAAATAGATTTGATTGTTTACATGAATAATCCTATGTTTGTATATATGAATTGAGTTGAATTGAAAAGGCCAATTCCCCTTTAAGTTGCTGACAAAAGATTCTGGGAAAACAGGAGAGGAGCTGACCATCTCCATCTTGTCCCTATCTCCAGCATGGTAGAGACTTCCAGGAGTTTCCTCCTGGGTGAGATCTAGAATGTTTTCTTTTGGTTGAGTTGAGTTATCTTGCTCCTGATGGGAGATCTCCTTCACTCTTCTTTTTCTTATGTATATTCTCTTTTGCAAATCTTCTCTGATTTCTCTTTAGCTGATTTGTGCAAATGGATTTCTTTGCTATTCATCATGTATATTAATTATAGAATTCATGTTTGGTGTGAAGGGAATGAAGCCTTAGATACAGATTGTGGGGTCCTCCTTCCCTATCAGCAGTGAGAAATAATGATTTGACTTTAGACTGTACCTGATTATATCCCCTAGACTAACAATATTTAATTCATTCAGCTAGGTGGCACAGCACATAGAGCACTGGGCTTAGAATCAGGAAGACTTATCTTCCTGAGTTCAAATCTGGCCTCAGATACTTAATAACAGTGTGACTCTGGTCAATTCACTTCACCCTGTTTGCCTCAGTTGTTCATCTATAAAATGAGTTGGAGAAAGAAATGAAATACCACTGCAGTGTTCTTTGCTAAGAAAACCCCAGATGGGATCACAAAGAGTCAGATGTGGCTGAGAAAACTGGACAACAATAAAACGATTTATGGGAGCAGATAAATATAATTCAAGCCAGTATCCCCTCTCTCTGAGGACAGCTGAGTGTACTCCAGACCCCAACTTCTTCCCCTCCTGGAAAAAATTAAAGTCTCTCTTGGAGAAGGTTGGATGGAGAAGAGAGCTAGAGATATCTATTCTTCCTTTCTTCAAGTCACACAGTGACACCCCCAATCTTTCCATGCCTTGCTGCATGTGAGACCCTCTCTATACATGTAAAGAATAAATCCCCAATAATTTCTACCCTTGGTAATGCTCCTCATTAAATCGGCATTGCCCCCTTTCCTTTCTTATTTTCTTGCAAAAATTTCTTATTACTTAATTTCTTATTTACTGAAGTTCAGCAAATAACTCTCCAATGTGCCATTGCTAGAAATATCTCTGTCCTGGCCTTTAACAGATTTGGAATGTTGCTATCAGTAACAGGTTCTTGGTGAAGAACGTGGGCACATTTCCACCATAAGCCCATGTAGCTTCGGTGCTCATAACAGATAACTGGCAGAAAAAAGTGAGCAGTCTCTTTAACTTTTTGCCTTTGCAATATCTATTTTTATTTTGATCTGAACAATCCTATTGCTCCTTCTCACCTTATTGCTCTGGTGTTCCTGACTCTTATCTATCTAATAATGAGTTTTTAGCCTTGCAGTGATACTTTGTGGGTAGGGGGTAGGCTGGGGGATTACTGTCTTCCAGGACTCGTATGATTGGCATTTTGAAAAGGAGTTATGCTTATTCTATGCCATTCTAGAGGGTAGGGCTATCAGCGATTGGTAGGATTTATAAGGAATTAAATTTTCAATGAAAATGAAGAGGACTTTTCTAACAGTTTGGAATGCCTTACAATGAAGTAGACTTCTCTGTGAGATGTGAAAACCCCTGTCCCTAGAAATATTTAAACTGAGGCTATATGACCATCTGTAAGAAGTTGTAGAATGGAGGGACAGCTAGGTGTGTTGTTGATAGAGCACTGACCTTGGAGTCAGGAGGACCTGTGTTCAAATCTGACTTCAAACACTTACTAGCTGTGTGACCCTGGTCAAGTCACTCACCCCCAATTGAAAAAAGAAGTTGTAGAATGGAAGGCAGAACCTCTAAATTACTTTCCAAATTAGTCTGTATAGTTCTATAGTCACTGGCTGCCATTTAAGTTTTAGGATCAAATATATACTCCTTCCTTTTATCACTTTCCCAATACATATAAACTTTCTGAGAGGTTTAACTTATTTTTAAATCAATATTTTTCAATGAATACAAATCCATTTTCTCTCCTACCCACCTCCTCCCCTCTTTAGAAAAAAAAAGAAACCTCCAAACCTATGTAACAAATATGCATAGCCAAGTAAAACAAATTCGTGAAGTAGCCATGTTCAGAAAAATGTGTTTCATTGTGTACCCTGAAACCATCACTTCTCTGTCAGGAGGTGAGTAGCAAGCATGAGCACTGTTCCTCTACAGTCATTGGCTTAGAATTCTGAAGTCTTAGAATTCTAAAGTCATTCAAAGTTGTTTGTCTTGAACATATAGTTGCTACTGCAAATGTTGTTCTCCTGCTTTTGCTGAAAGGTCTGAATTAAGACATACCTAGACAGGCTCTTGCATTTCTTATTCTTTCTCTACTGAAGCAACAAGAGCAGCAAAGACTGAAGCTTCTGTAGGAACCTTTGGGTTTTCCCAAGATAGAACAACATTAGGTGATGTTGTGTCATTCCATAGCTAAAGCCTTCCTCCTTCCTATGATCGAAACAGGAATTACATCCCTGCCAAAATTCCATCCCCTAAACTGCAAGAATTACCACGGGCACAAAAATACTGTCATATTTTTTACTTTAATCTGAGCATAAATATTAAATCATTGCCAGATTAAACAAGAAGTGATTCAAAAACATAAAAATAATGTGTAACCTTGTCATTTGTAGAGGAGTGAGATCCTTCCTTCTTTCCTTCCTTCCTTCCTTCCTTCCTTCCTTCCTTCCTTCCTTCCTTCCTTCCTTCCTTCCTTCCTTCCTTCCTTCCTTCCTTCCTTCCTTCCTTCCTTCCTTCCTTCCTTCCTTTTTTTTCTCTCTTGCCATAGAGCTTTTTTGCTATAATGTGGCTTACTTGATTATATAGCTACTGTAGGGCAGGTACCCCTCCCCACCCCACAAACATATATAAATTTATACACACGCATATATATGTCTATATATTTTTTCTCTCATTGAATGCCATGTCTATGGTAGGAGCTGAACAATTAAAGTCTCCTGATATTTCAGAATTCTAGTTTTCAAAACACTTACTTTATCCGGCTGTACTCCCCCTAATTACCTTAGTCTTTCACAGATACCCTGGTGAGCCAGCTCTAAACACCACAAAATCCTTTAGATTTCAAGAGAAACCAGAAATTATGACATGACCCCAGAAAGGGCAGAAGTGCTCAGAGTATGAGGCAGGGGGAGGCAGGGGTGAAAATCCAGTGAGGCACCCTTAGAATGCCGTAACTCTTCAGCCTACTCTCTTGACATGAAAGGAAAGTAAGAACCTATCTTACATTTTGAGGATAGCAATTCCTAGCAGGATGAAAGAAGGTTCCAGGGAAGAAAGAAATATGCTACAACAGATTAAAATAAAGCCAAGATCCAAATTAATGAGCCAAAATATGCAAAGTTATAGAGTGTTAGCACTAGAAGGGACTTCACTTATCACCTAGTTCAACCCCCTCATTTTAAATATTGAGAAACTGAGGCCCAGAAAGACGAAGTAACTTGGACAAAATCACAGAGCTAATTAGTCATAGAGCTGGGGATAGGACCCAGGTGTCCAGGCTTCCAGCCCAAAGCATTTTCTATGTTACAATCTTCTGGACATCTTTATTTTGTGTAGCTCATTGACAACTTCCAAATTTCAAAGATAAAAGGCAGCTATTATACTGGATATCTGATACTTTCAATTTAAACATAAATACACCCACACCCAAACCCACACCCACACCCACACACATACCCACACACACGTGCGCACACATACAAAAACACACATTCCATTTCTGTTAACGTACAAGAAACCTGAGTTTGTGGGATTCTTCTGTGGGATCTGAAAAAATTAAAAGCATTTTCCTCTTCAAACATTTTAGGTCATGAAACCCAGACTGAATTATTCAGACATAGATTTAAGAAATGTCCTGCTTCTCAAGATGATGACAGAAGGCTATGATAGCCAGCTGGCTGAATTATAAAGTTACATTTATGCTTCACTACTAATAGTTATTAAATTTGCTCTGTAATTGATACGATAAGAATACTTGTGAGATTTATTCAGTCCCATATGTCACAAAGTGCCGTCACTGAAGTAATTTTAACAGGCTTTCTCAATTTCTTTCTCAATTCCTTAGACCATGCAACCTTCTGTTGATTTTATCTGACTGCTGACGTGGAAGGAAAAGGCTAGCCTGGGAGTCGAGTGCTGATTCAGCAGTAATTAAGTATATTTTCTCAGACAAGTTACTTTCTCTTTCTGAGCCCCAGTTCCCTTGACTAACAGTTTAAATTCAGCAAACATTTATTAAGTACTTACTGTATACAGAACAGAGAGGCAGTGGTTGCCTAGTGGTTAGAGAGCTCGGCTTGAAGCTACAAAGGTATGGGTTCAAGTTCTTCATTTGATATATCCGAGCTGCATAGCCCTCACTTCACCCCTCAGTCTTCTAACTGGAAACTGTGGAAAGGGTGCTGACCTGCACAAGTAGAGGATGTTTCCTTATGCCAGCATTGTATATATTAATGAAATCACAGGTCCAGTCTCCATTTCTATCCCTATGGGCAAAATACAAGATAAATTACTTGAAAGGCATTCTGAGATACATAAGACAAAGACATTACCTACTTTTATGGGATTTGGTGGATAGAATAGGGATTTCAAAGGTCCCTATCAGCTCTAAAAGTTTTCTGAGGTTATAAATTTTGTAAAATGAAGTCTCTGTTGGTATTTCAATCCTATCCTAGAAATTAAGACCAATGAATACAGTTGTGCTCATTAATGAAATAGAGTCTTACCGGTAGATTTAGAATCTAAGATTTTACTCAGAGATAGTTTCATCTTAGGGAATAATAGATACTAGGTCAAGAAAACAGGTTAATTTTGGTGAGTGGTAGGGACTGGTACCTTAACAGGTCTCAGGATCATGAGGTCAAGGCTGAGTACTGAACACAGTGTGTGTGTGTGTGTGTGTGTGTGTGTGTGTGAGAGAGAGAGAGAGAGAGAGAGAGAGAGAGAGAGAGAGAGAGAGAGAGAGAGAGAGAGAGAGAGAGAGAGAGAGAGAAAGAGAGAGAGAGAGAGAGAGAGAGAAAAGGAAAGAGAGATAGAAAAAAAGACGGACAGACACACACGCATACACATTATTGATGGGATCTCTAGAAGAGTTGTCTCAATGGGTAGTGAGTTTGAGTTCCCTATCACTATAAATACTTAAGGAGGGGCTAGATGATTGCTTATTACAGATTCATGATTTTAAGCTATATTAAAATGCTCAACTCTACCCTTCTATGGGAGTGGCTGGAATTTGAAGTTGAAAGTTTTAGGGGATAGATCCTGACCAAAGATTTTGCTTGTTGAAAGGTGGAAAGATCTAGACTGCTTTTGGTAAAATATAGAACTAAGAAAGGGTTGGCCCATTTGGGTTAATGTGTGAGAAGAGTAAGGAGGCTGAAGATAGAAGCAGAAACTTGTCAACTTTGTGGGGAATTTGGGTGAAGGGAAGGTATCGTGATATCATAATATAATGTCTTTACACCAAGTCATGTATTCTATCCACCATATTTCTAGCAGGTGATCATTAAGCTTCTGTCCCTTTTATTTTGTTCTTTCTTTGAATTTTTTTCTTAGTCCTCCAGTGAGTGCCTTTCTCCTGCTCTCTCTTTGTCCTCTTTTCTCTTATTTCCTCAATTTTCCATCCCTAATAAAGCTATTCATCAATCAATCAGGCAACAAATCTTTATTAAGCACCTACTGCATGCTAGGTACTGGGGAAATAAATACAAAGAATGAAAAAAAAGCTTGCATTCTAATGGGGAGATAAGAAGCACATATAAAGATGTATCCAGCATATATATTAAGTTAATAAATATAGATACATATACACATAAAGTAGTTAAATAAAGGTGGTTTGGGAGGAAGGCTCCTAGTAGTTGGTGGGGTGGGGTGGGTCAGAAAAGATATCATCTTTATATAGAAGATGGTATCTAAAGTGAATCTTAAAGTAAGAGAAGAACTTTACAGGGTTTAGGAAAGGAGGGAGTGCATTCTGGGTATGGGCCATGATCACTATAAAGGCACGAAGGCAGGAGATGGAGTGGCATGAATGAAGGAAGAGAAAGGAACAATTTGGCTGGATATCAAAGTTATAGGGAGTAGTGTCCAAAGAAGTGAAAGCATAGAAATATATTCTTTAATTTTCCATAAATTTTGGGTTCCTATTCCTCAATTTTAAAAAAAAATTTAAGTTGAATTTTTGTCTCCTCTCTCTCTCTCCTTCTCCCTCTCTCTCTCTCTCTCATATTTTTTATTTTTAGAAATAAGAATAAAAACAATGAAATAAAATGTTTAAGTCATCTTTGACTGCTTCAGTATGCTGGAGCCAGCTGCCTAGGAAAGATGATTGTTAAATTTTCAGTTTGAGGATTTATGCTTGGAAATCAGCAAACTAGGGCTTGATTTATTATTTTGTTGATTATTTAGGCTTAAGAAAGTGATGGAGAAAAATCTTAATAATTAAACTTAAAAGTGTGTTATACTTTTTGGGTCAACCAGTTATTAAATGTTTCCCAGAACCTCCATGCTTATGACCTTCAGTTCATTTTTTTCTCCCTGTGTGTCCATGGTCCTTGATAGGTACAGGCTCCATACCCCTAATTTTAGACTATGGATCCCCTGGAGAGGGCACCGATTTACGTATTTCTCTTCTTTGTAAACTATACAGTGCCCAGCCTACACAGTGCCTTACTCCCAGTAGGATCTTAATATACTTTTGTTTAGTGAATGTAGCAGATCTACAAATCACAGTCATTGCTGATTGTCAAGAAGGAAAAAAAGAATGTTTGTTGAATCTCTCTAAATGAGCCAAAAACTTTGTGCCTGAATGTGTAGTTGGCTGACTTCTGACCTATGTTTTCTGCATTGATTATTTGAGCTCCCAGAGTTTTCTTCAGTGCTCAGTTTCCCTCTTCTGTGAAATAGAGTAAATCACAAGTCATGAGGATCAGATCAGATAATGTATATGAAAGGGCTGTAACCATAGAGTGATAAAAAATGATTGAGAATGCAAGCAGTCTATATGACTTCAGAGATTGACACAAGCAAAAATAGCCATCCTTCTGGTCTGTCAGCAGCTTCTTTGAATTGTATAGTGATTGAGTTTTGAATTGAAGTGATTGGTGTTTGTATAATGCTTTCAGAATTATAAAACATTTTTCATACTTTATCTCATTTGATCCTAGCAAAATCCCTGTGAGGTATGATCTACAAATCTTGTTTTCCTTATTTTACCAAGAAGAAAACCAGGCTCAAAATGGTTAGTGACCTTCTTGGGGGTGGGGGAGGGAGAGGCAGTCACAGATAGGTAAGCAGCCCAGGTATACTCATGCTACTAACTTTAGAGCACTTTCTACTCACCACATTGTCACTCTTGGTTTGTGGAAACTGATGTGCCCTGCCTGTATTTAGTCACATCTATCCAACAAAGGCTTATCCAGGAACTTCTATGTTTAGACACTGAACGTGTGTTTGTGTAGAGGGGAAAGAGCATCAAAAACAAAGATAGAAAGACCTCATCCCTGCCCTCATGGATTTACAAGCTATTACAGCAAATAAGATGTAGTCAACAAAAGAAAAGGTAAGGTATAATACTGTTATTCAGTCCTGTCCAACTTTTTATGACCCTGTGGACCATACTGTCCATAGGGTTCTCTTGGGAAAGACCTTTGAATGGTTTGCCATTTTCTTCTCCAGTGGATTAAGGTAAACAGAGGTAAAGTAACTTGCCCAGGGTCACACAGTTACTAAGAGTTTGAGGCCAGTTTTGAATTCAGGTCTTTCTGACTCCAAGCCCAATACTCTATCTACTAATCCACCTAGCTGTCTCATAAATATACAAGGTATAATATAAAAATGTAATTAGAGAGGTACACAATATTATGAAAGACAAAATGTTTTGGTGGGGAAAAATTAAAATTGAACTCGCAAGATCTGTGTTTTAATCCTAGTCTCAACTTGCTAGCTGCATGATTTAGAATAATTTGTAACACTTCTGGGTGGCAATTTCCTTATTGGTAATATGGTGGAATTGAAATAGATACACAATTGTAATTGTTAAGAAGTATACCCTTTTGCTTCTAGGTTCCTTTGGAGTCAAGCAGAATTGATCAAGTCTGTTCCACATGAAAAATGACGACCATACCATCTTCCACCCCATAGACTGCCCTTTTCTGGGACAAACATCCCCAGTTCTTTCAACCAGTCCTTCTTTAGCATAATTTAGGAGTCATTTTTTCATTTTTATTGTCTTTCAGCTTATCAATCAATGCCTTTCCAAAAATGTGGTGTCCCCAAAAGAATACAATATTTCAGATGGATTGACTAGGACAAAATAAAATGAAACTCTCATTTCTCTGACATTGTTTTTACTTATGCAGTCTAAAATGGGATTAGTTTTTAGACTGCCATATAACATTGTGGAGTAATTTGGAGTTGGTGGTTCCCTAAAATCATGTGATGGGTTCCCCCTACCCCATGAACCATTCTCTAGACATATTTTAGCTAATCTGTATTTGTGATGCTAGTTCTTGAATCTATAGGTGGGATTTTAAATTTACCTTTATCCATTTTTTTCTTTCTACGGAAAAGTTGTTTTTGTTTTTGCATGTCAAGACCTTTTGGGATCCCGTGTCTGTCATCCAATGTGTGTGCTAGTCCAACTGGTTTCATTTCACCTGTAAATATGATAAATATGCTATCTAGAACTTCATCCAAGAAATTGATAATAACATGCAATAGAAAGGACAGATCCTGGTGACACTCCACTGGAGAACTTTCTCCATGAAGATATTGATTCATTAATAAGTACCCTTTGGGAAAATCAGACAACCAATTCTACATCAACATAAGTGTACTATCATCTATCCCTTATTTCTCTATCTTGTCCACAAGGAAGCATGCTATTTAAGGTCCCTCTCAGCTCTAACTTTCTATGATTCTGAAGATCCAAATGCTTAGATTGAAAAAAGATCATGCAATGTATTTGTGCAAGAGATAGTACCTAGTGTGCCCTTAATCTTTCTCTGTTTCATTCCCCTTTGCTCCAGTTCTGCTCCTTTCTCTACCTCACTCCCCCCAACTGGGGAGAAGCTTTATTCCAAATACATTCTTTTAAATGCATCCTTTGAGGACCCTGGTGTTAATTCCCCTTGTGAAGGACATATAAGTGTATATGCATGTAGATGTTCCACATGTACACACATTTATATGTATATGTGATAATATGTACATGCATATATACATATATGTATATAACATTCTTAGAGAAACCATGGTATGGGGCAGAAGAGATGAACTTGACATCAGAAAGCATGTGTTGGAGTTTCAGCTCTCTCTCCCACTAGCTATCTATCTGACCTTGGGCAAGGCAGCTAGTCTGTAAGTCTGTTTGCTTATCTATAAAATGGGTATAACAATATTTACACAACCTTACCTCCCAGGGCTATTGTGAAAATAAAGTGAGATAATAAATACATAAAGAATTCTGTAACTATAAAGTGCAACATAAACATCAGCTATTAAAAAATAAAGTGTTTTTGGGACTTATAACTAGAGTTAGGAATCACCTTGGTTTATGATCATAGCTCCTTGAGGGCACAGAGAACTACCTTGTTTAGTTGTGTATAAATCAAGGTTTAATACTGTGCTAAACACACAGTAGACACTTCATAAATTCTAGAAATGAACAAATAAAACAACCAACCCATCAACCCACTTGGGCTTAAGCTTTCTAGGTCAATACTTTCTGGATGAGCAATACCTTATTTCTACCTATAATAGGGAGGCACTATAGTCATTTCTGAAAATTAATGCTATGATGTTCCCTGGGTTTTTAAGTTATAGTTATCTTTAGGATTTCTTCAAGAAACAGTTTTGGCTGTGGAAAAGAACCTCATGAGTGGTTCTAAGTCGCTAAGGTGATTTTTTTTTTTACCAGGTTGCCCAATTATTCTTTCACGTATAAGTCATTGCTGGAAAAATTGTTCCTTAATAGAGAAGTCAACCAATAAAGCTTATTGCAAGTATTTGGAATCTTACTGAAGATGATAAAGAAACATTGTTAGAAGTTCTATATCTTATAATCCTTTAAAAACTACCTACTACCTTCTATTTAGAATCAAATTTTTATACCGATTGAATCTAGTATCTCTGCAATTGATTATAAGGGACAAAATGGGGTGTTGCAGGGAGTCCTTTCTAGAAAACCATTAGACCTCAGTTTTTAGTGTGGATAGAGATGTCCAAGAGTTAAGTGGGAGAGCTTTGTTCAGAGTAGAGTAGGATCACGTATTTTGGATTCAAATCCAATTTGTAAAGGCATGGGGAGACACCATTTCATCATGACCTTGTCATACTCTGTTTAATATGGTTTTTATAAGTTATGTTCAGAAAAAAAGTTATCATTCCTTTAAAATAAGTCTTTTAGAATACACAAGCATGTGTGTGTATATGTATAGATATGTCTGTGTGTATGTGCGTGTGTGTGTATGGAAGGTAGGCTTTAAAACTACAAATAAACTTTCAGAGGTTAAGAGATAAATGTTAGTGAAGGGGACACTTCTGACACTGGAAAGAACTACCATGAGGGATTCATGTTGTCCATTTGTTATAACATGATTATCATCTGTAATTTTTTTCATTCTCTTTTGCTCTTGCTTTGACAGAAGACAAGAAAGTCAGAGAGTTAATTGGTAGCGTTAAGAAAGCAATACTTTTTATGTAGCATAAACATGCAGAAAAAGTCTTACTTTTCCAGAGAGAGAGAGAGAAATTTGAATGAATCTTCTTCTCGGGGCTTTTTGATACCAGGTTTCCTGAAACCAGAACCATGTATTTTCCATGGAAGACTTTAGACTCTAAATAAAGTTTCAGGGCAAATTAAAAGGTTTTATAATGCTTGCAACTGAATAAAGGCAAGGGTTTAATTAAGCAATAGTATTACTTAATATTGCCTTCTATATGTTTTCAATTTAATAGTTTAAGATCAAGGATAAAAGTGCCACATAAGCACTTAAAGTGCTTAGATTTCTTTAGATATCCCTCTCTAAATAATAACCTCCTTACATATTGTAAGAATTTATTGTTTTTATTATCATATTATTTATTATAATTATATAGAAAGGCAGCAGGGTATAGTGTATGAAGATTCCCCTGGAATCAGAAAGACAGTCCTAACTCTGAAAAATCCAGGCTTGTTGACTCTTGGTAAATTACAACATCTTAATGCTGACATTTATCCTTACCCATTTACACTTATCCATTCTTTTTCTAACTTTTACCATTTGACTATAAACTTCTAGAGGATAAGGATTTTTCCTGTCGTTATCTCCAGTATTGAGCACTGTGCCTGACACATAGTAGGGTCTTAAAAATGCTAATTGATTGAGTACCTCTAACGTTATAGAGCCCACTCAGCACAGGGCTGAGTTATACTGATAGGAGATTTCTTATCCTGGAATTTCTTCTAATATTCAATGAGTTAGATATATGGAACTTGAGACTTACTCATAGTCACCTAACTAGTAAATAGTGTAGTGGATCTTCTGCTTCCTGTCTAGTACTCCTACTATTCACCAATTTTTTAATAAGAAAAGGCACATCCTTACTGAAAACATTTTTTAGCAGCTGGTTTTAAGCTGAATATATCATTCTTTTTTTATAAAAGGAAGCAGATGAGGACCTATCAATCCTACAAGTGATAGTCAAAATAGTAACTAGTCGAACCATAAGTAGCAATTTTGGATAAAAAACGTGCCTGGGCCATGCCTGGCACAAAAACCTATTCCCAAATCAAAGGTATAATGGGTGATATAAACAGGAAGCAATTTAGATAAATTCATTTGAGCTGGAGTGAGAATTAGTTGGTCAGTTATGTGGCAAAGTCTTCTTCCTGAGTTCAAATCTGACCTCAGACACTAGCTAACTGTGAGATCTTAGGCAAGTCACTTAATCCTGTCTACCTCAATTTCCTCATCTGTAAAATGATCTGGAGAAGGACATGGCAAACCACTCCAGTATCTTTGCCAAGAAAACCCCTTGAAGAGTCGGGCATGACTGAAACTATTGAGGAATAACAACAGAGAATTAAGTAACAGATGGATGCTATTTTAACTAATTATTTTAAAAGACTACACATGTAAAATGTTTACATTTGTTGATTTGGGTTCCTCAGGAAAAAGCCTAGCCCATGTCATTGCTGTGCTGATGGTTTCTTTGGCCTTTCCTATATGGTCAAGAAGATCCAGATTTTCCTTTTCTCTTCCACTGGTCCCATGTTCCTAGTGAAAGACTCCTTATGTAAATCAGTCTTCCCATTAAATAGTTAGAACATAGCCAGCCTAGCCCGAGAGCTGGTGAAATAGTCAAAGTTGGCCAAGTAAACACAACTTTAATGGAACCTCCCTCCTGTAAAGGTAGCTGAGCTCCCCTCTCAGGGTCTTATTCTCCAAAGCCATTCTAGCCCTTGGCCAAATATTGAGCTTGGCACACTTTCAAGAGTGCTTTCTAGTGTTTTCACAAACACTTAAGACTTAAACAAAGTCCCCAGTTTTTCAAGGGCAGCACTGTATGCACATGGAAATATTCTCCCTACCTATGTCTGACCTCAGTTTCTTCTACTATGTAATGAATGAAACCTGGGGTTGAGGGTTCGGGAGAGAATGTGAGACTTCAACTGAAGCCATTCCTCTGGTGCTAAATTAGTCTGAACTAATTTTCCTTCCCCTTCATTCCCCCCCTGCCCCCCTTCTTCCACATTTAATGAAAGTGGCTGTGGAATAGGCTGATGAAGTCAACTGTTTGGGTTCACTGCATGGCTGGGGAATAAAAATGCATTTGCTTTACAAACAGGTCACTATATAAATGAAGCAAAGACAGGGAAGGAATGAGCATTTATAGAGTGCTTATTAAGTGCCAGGCACTGTGCACTAATATAACCTCATTTTATCCTGAAGTAGATGAAGTAGGTACGATTATCATCCATGTTTACTGAATCAAACAGAGGTTGAGTGACTTGCTTAGGTCAAACAGCAAATAAGTGTCTGGGGCTGGATTTGAACCTAGGTTTTCCCAAATCCAGGTTCAGAGATCTATCCACTGTGCCATCCGCTATCTCTATGATTGCATTGGCTGATTGGGAAACAGATGACATTAATTATAATTTAACCTCATCCCCTTCTAAGTCGTCATGGCATACTGCAGCTGCTCTCAGACTTTTCAGTTTCAAGATCCCTTTCTACTTTAAAATTATTGAGAATCCCCTAAATAACTCTTATGTATGTGGACTATATCTAATGATACAGACTATATCAAAACTTTGTTTTTCCCAGTAGCAATGCGTAGCTGTGAGTGTTGGACTATAAGGAAAGCTTAGCATTACAGAATGGACAGTTTCAAATTTTGATGTGGGAGAAGATTTTTGAGAGTCCCTTGGACAGAAAGGAGATTAAGTCAATCAATACTTAGATGATTTCAAGCTATTCACTGGAAGGTGAAATACTGAAGAGGAAGCTTAAACATATTTGCCGTATATGAGAAGACAGGACTCATTGGAAAAGACCCTGGTATTGGGAAAAATTGAAGGTAAAAGGAAAAGTGGATGGAAGGGGGATGAGATGGATAGATAGTGTCATGGAAATACTAAACATGAACTTGGACACACTTCAAGAGATAGTGGAGGATAGAAGGGTGTGATATGTTCATGGGATCACAAAGAGTTGGACATCACCAAATGACTGACAACATATCTACAACAGCATATCTAAATATATATATATATAATATACATATACACATATATACATACATATATATCACATTAAAAATTAAAATATCTTAGTATTATGAAAATACTATGTTACTAGCTTCAGAATCCTATTGGCACTGTTAAAGTGAAAGTTTCATACATGCCGGGGAACTGGATTCAAATTCAACCTCTAGCACTATGTGACTTTGGATAAATCACTTCACCATTCTGGGCCTCACTTTCCTTGTCTGTAAATCCAGAAGGTGTGCTCTCTGGGCTCTAAACTCCCTCCTCATTGGAACTCTGTAATCCTATGTATGATCAGTCCTCGTGCAGTGTTTTTAGTACAGACACTTTATTCCTCAGTGCCCTCATCTAGATAAAGAAAGAGGTTAGACTAAGGAATTTTCAACATGCTTAAGTCTGTAAATAAGAATATGCACTATCATTCTCATCCTACTTGTGGAATGTCAGATATATACCGAAAGCCCTACAATAAATGTATTGCTGTTGAGTTGTTTTAGTCATGTCCAAATTTGGGGTTTTCTTTGCAAAGATACTGGAGTGAGCTGCCATTTCTTTCTCCATCTCATTTTACAGATGAGGAAACAGAGGCAAACAGGGTTCAGTGACTTGTCCGGGGTTACACAGCTAATAAGTGCCTGAAGCCAGACTTAAAGCCAGGTCTTCCTAACTCCAGGGTTGGTGCTCTATCCAGTGTATCACCTAGCTGCCCTTCTGTGACATACATCCATTCCCTTATTTCATTCATTTATGTGATCTGTTTTTAGTCCAGACCCTTGATTTCTGGGTGGTGAAACTTCCTCTACTACTTCTAATAGGTAGCTTATATATGACTTGCCTGTGTTCACACAAGAAATATATGTCAGAGGTAGGTCTTTCTGATTCCCAATCTGGCCCTATATCCACAAGGCCATACAGTCCTAAAGAAGAAAAATATCCTCAGGTTTTAATTGTTTTAATTGTGTGAATGTTGCTCTTTCCTGAAGAGGAATGATCTATAATATCCTCCCTTAAATTTAAGTATTCCACTGAACATTCTTCTTGTTTATTGGTATAGAAGAGAAAACCCCACAGGCCTGAGATCCTAGAAACCCTGGCATGGCCCTATTTCCTTTTCCACCCTAATGGTCCTCTATGAGTCACTTCATTTCTCAGTCTCAGTTTCCTTATGGTAAAATGAGGGGTTGGGCTGGGGTTAGATAATCACTGAGGTTTCTTCCAGCCTTAAGTATGACTCTTCATTTGCTTGCCTCTTTTATTTCTTTTCTTTGATAAAACCACAGAGCCATTGATGTGTTTTTTTCTCCTCTAGTGAGACTGGCTTCTGTAGATTGTTTTACCTTAGGGTGACAGAAGGCTACACTGTAGAGCTAGATTTGGGATTACTCTGTTTTTTCATTAATTTCCCCATCACCCTTCCCACCCTTAAGATGCTGATGTGAATCTTATTAAAGTCAAAGTAAAAATTTTAGAATGCCCTTACTGGGGGACTGTCATCAGTTGTGAATCTGCTATCCCATCCCATATGGATGTAAGAGATGGAACCCAATGAATCTCCAAGCAGAACTTCAAAAATTAGTAAAAAAACAAAACAAAACTAAAAATGCCTTTGTTTTTCCTTTGCAGTCATTTTCAGATACATGCTGCTCCCTCTCCCAGAGATCCTTTCTTTGTAACAAAGAAAAACACTTGGACAAAACCAGCTGACCCAACAACTTGCATCTGACATCTGCCAGGGTATATCTTTTCATACTCATGGTTACCTCAGCTCTCAGCTCCGGAGAAAAGAGGGTAGGGAATCTCTTCATCTCTTCTTTGGCCTGAGATTGGTCATTACGATTACCTACTGTTCTTTTCATTTGCATAACACATTTTATTAGATTATATACCCAGGGAATTGTATTTTTAAAGTTGAACTTTTTTTGAATCCTTAATCATAAAGGACATTACTTTATTCAAAGTAAAGAAATTTTTTCCTAAATTTTTCCTAAGTCAGCAACTAAACTTTACAAATAAAAACTTAAAAAATGAGACACAAAATAATAATTTTTTTGAAACAGGGTGTGCCTAGCATACTCCCTATGTATTTTTGGATTGTTATAGACATTGTATTATTTTTTCTATGTCTCCTTACATCACTTTTCCTTAGTTCATGCAAGTCTTCCCATGTTTTTGTAATAATATTTTACTTCAGCTAATATATCACAGTTTGTTCAGTCATTACCCAATTGATAGGCAACCACTTTGTTTCTAGGGTATTTTTTATAAGTTTCTTTGTTTTTTTGCTACTAAGGTGACGTTTTGAAAATTCCAGGGAAAACCCCTGTGTTGCATTGCTTTCATAGGGAATGCTTTGTTTCTTTGACAATACAGTTCGTCTTGCCATAACAACGAGTAATGAATAATCAGGTCATTTAGAACCATAGAATACTGGTCTTGGAAAGAATATTAGGATTTATGTAGCCCTACTCTTTTTTTTTTATACATATTAGCTGTACAGCAATGGACTTGGTCACTGAACCACAGTTTACTCATTTGCAAAGGGAAGGCAATAATACTTATCCTATTCCTCTACTAGAATGGGAGCTCCCTGAGGGCAGACAACTTGTTTTGGCCTTTTTTTTAATATCCCTAGTACTAATACTGGGCTTTATGCTTAGTAACTATTTGACTGACTTACCTCAGAGGATTTTGGGACCATAAAATGCTATGAAGATATGTTATTATTTTACAGATGAGGAAACTGAGGCCCAAGGAAGTGAAGTGACTTTAAAAAGGTCGCTCATATAGTTAGCGGCAGAAATAATAGAACTCGAACCCAGATTTCCTGACTCCCAGTCTAGTGACCTGGAATTTGCCAGTCTGGATACATGTCACAATTCTCATCTTACCTGTGGAATAACAGTGGTACACAGAGGAGGGGCCTGTGATTAGCTGAAAGCTATACCACCACTCAGTGGAATTGCTTAGAACAGATATGGGGATTTAAAACTCCTGGCATTGCATTCACACCACTGGGGTTTATTCCCTGATTTAATTTCCTCCCCCACACTCTCTTGTTCTTTCTTCCCTCTCTTTTCAGTATATCCATACTTTAATTTGGTCACTGTTATCTACCCCTAAAAATAATTACAGAGTTTTTATATCCTCTCAGTAACCAATTTATAATTTATGTGGGCTGTCTGTTTAAATTCTCTTTGGGAAAATTACAGCTTCTTTTCATCTTGATTTATCCTTAACTGGTTAGAGAAATGTTCATATTGCTGTAATACGGAGCCAAAATTTTTGGGCAGTTTCTTTTCACATATTAGAATTATAATGAATAGTTCATATGTGACATCATGGTCTTCCCTTTGCCAAAACACTATGGAAGCATATTAAAAACACAACATTAGCTCACAGGAAGGAAAACAAAAAGGGAGCTGGATGGCCCTGTGCAATGATACAAACTTAAATTCAGTGCCTCCAAGGAAGTATTACAGAAAGGGCTCTCTTCCCCTTGGTTAATCGCAATGTAAACAGATCCTTAGCAGACAGAGTAAGCCCACTTCTTTTGTGGAGGGCTCAGTAACGGTGGGGGTGGGGGGGTGGGGTGGGCTGCCTACACCCACGGTTAAAGAAAAGTGTTTTAGGTCAAGTCACTGAGAAATAGAGCTTTCAGATTCATTTATTAGTGATTTAGATTCATTTGACTTAAATTCATTATTTTCCATTAGGAGGGGAGATTTCCTTCTCCAAATTAGTGTGCCAACAGACACATACAACAGAGGCTATCCCTTTCTTGTAGGCCAAAGGTTTATAACCTGAGATCCATGAAATTGAAGTTAAAAAAATATTTTGATACCTGCATTTCAGCGTAACTGTTTTTCTTTGTGATCCTATGCATTATTTAAAGTTAGAGCATTATTTTGAGAAGGGGTCTGTAGGCCTCACTAAACTGTCCAAAAGATGACATCACACACACACACACACACACACACACACACACACACACACACACAACGTAAAGAACTGATGCCTCTGTTCTTAAATATCCCAGAAAAACAAAGGAGGAGGGACGGGAAGTAAGGAGTGCTTTAGGAAAAAGGAAGACTTGATTTCTTTCATACTGGATGATTAAAAAAGGATGAAGCTGGTCTTTGAGAAGCAAGTGAAAAGAAAAAAACTTTAAATATACCTTTGATATGATCAGACTGCTCCAAGAAAAGTGAGACAATGGGATAGCTGTCTTGGACAATGAAAAAAAGTAGCATCATTCAGTTAAAAAAAGAAAAAAAAACTCAAAACCCAACAGTTTAAACAGAATTATAACCCCTTCTTTCTCTCAAATCCTCCCAAACCGAAAGGATCAGTGTAGTAGATGGTTAGGTGGCTACAGACTCTAGATAAGGGAGAATCCAGAGTCTGGGCACAATGTCACAGTATGATTAGAAGAAAACAAGAATTTACACTAAATGAGCTGGAGTGGTCTTCTGTGGTTATCTCAGTAGTAAGCCTCCCTGAGAAGATTTGTAAAAATATTGCTACTAAGATAAAAAAAAAAATCTTAACAGGCAGCAAAGGATGAAAAGTCAAATGAAATAGAAGCTGTATTCTTAGAAATTGGATCTTAAGGTAAAGACGTAACAATAGAAGCCTTTGGTGTTGAAAAAGGAGAGCTGAAGGCTAAGCGTTTTGTGTTCCTTTCCAATTGACAGAGATCTGATGGTAAGTGAATTGTTTAAGTTCTTTAGAAGGAAATATTGCTTAAGTGTAAAAGGGAAATTAATTATCTTAATGCTCTACGTTAATATATGGTTACAAAGTCCACAATAACCCTGGGAGGTAGGAAGAGGTGAGAAGCATATAGCTCCTAAGTGTTCAACATTCAGGGGATGGGAATGGAGAGATGTGGGAACACTTTTTATTGGTATTTTTTTTTTTCATTTCCCAGTGTTTCATCTTTACTATGTATTCATCATATTAATACTACAAGTGTCTTTTTTTTAATATTGCCAGTATTTAACACAGAGCCTGACACATAGTAGGCACTTGAGAAATTTTTATTGTATTATACAACTTATTTAGTCATTCCACAATCCATGGGCTTGTACTTTGTTTCTAGTACTTTGCTATCACACACATACACACTTCTATAAATATTTAGTCATATATGAGGAATTTATTTTTTTTCATCATTGACCTCCTCCAATTATATCTGTCAGTAAGATCACTGTGTCAAAAGGTATGGACATTTTAGACATATTACATAATTTCATCTATTTTTCCAGAATTCTTTGGACCAGTTCACAACTCCCCTAACAGTGCCTTTGTGTGCCTGTGTCTTTCCACAATGGTAGGGACAGTTTAAAAAAAAACAAATGCATGTTCCTTGCACAAAACTCCCTATCTCCCATTCCATGAATTTTCACTGTCTTGAAATGCATTTCCCCTTCATTTTCATTTCCTTGACTTAACTGGTTTCCTTTGAATTTCACCTAAAATCCTACCTTCTGTAAGAAGTCTTTTCTGATTACTCTCAATGCTAAGGACTTTCCTCTATTTATTGATAATCTTCATTTTATCTTATATGCATCTTGTTTGCACATGGCTGATTTTTAGCTGTCTCCCTCATGAGATTATGAACACCCTTCTTTGCATCCTTACCGTTCAGTCATTTCAGTCATGTCCAACGGTTTGTGACTCCATTTGGGGTTTTCTTGGATGAGATACTGGAGTAAATGGGATGAAGTGGTACACTCAGGGTCACAGAGCCAGTAAATGTCTGAGGCTGGATTTGAACTCAGGTCTTCCTGACTCTAGGCCTGATGCTTTACCCATTGCACCACATAGTAGGCACTTAATACATGCTTGTTGAATGACAGAGAAAGTAATTGCTTGTAGGAAAGCAGGACAGAAACTACTCTCAGTCATGCTAAAGGCTCCTATATGTATCTGGAGCTTGATTAGAGTTGAAAGGAATTTTTGTACTCTAGCTCAATAATTGTATGAACTCAAAGAGTAGCACCTGAATCAGAAGAAAAACAGTTAAAAATACAGAGTTTATGCCTTAGGGCTTCTATGGCTTGCCTGAGTCTGAGTAAGAAAGAATTGAGATTGGTTTAGAAGCTATGAGTTACTTCATATAGTTAAGAGACTATTTCCTATAGTTTAGCCTAGCGGCAGAGATGGGGAATGGATTCAGTCAAAGGGCAGCACTTGAGGACCTAGAGGGCCATATGTGGCCTAGAGACCTTAGGTTCTCCATCCTTGGACTAGATTCCGTAGCAGCTGCAATTCAGTGGGGGACCAACTGGTGGCATAATCAGAGAACTACTATCTTGGGTCAATATAACACTACTGTAGCCCTGTTACTTAGCATCCACTAAGAAGGTTTTCATCAATACCAAGGCTCATGCCCCAGCACTTATTCCTTCTGGTCCTAAGGGAGAAGAAGATCCTCTTGGGATTTGGATTTGGAAACCTCCTTGACCTAGAACTATAGAGACACTTTGAGTTGGATGTCTCACAGACATTTTCAACTCAACATGTCCAAAACTGAACTCATTATCTTTCCCCTCAAATTCTGCCCTCTTTCTAACTTCTCTATTGCTATCCAGGGTATCACCATCATCCCAGCACCCAAGCTCCCACCTTTAGATGTCTTCTTCATCTCCTTCATCTCTCTCATTCCCCCATATCTAATCTCTTGTCAAATCCTGTTATTTTCATCTCTTGTAAATAAATGATCCCTTTTCTTCTCTGACATCTCAACTACCCTGGGGCAGGACCTCATCAACTCATGCCTATTAAAATGGCTTCCTGGTTGGTCTCAATGCCTCAAAACTCTCCCTACGCAATCCTTCCTCCACTTAGCTGCTATGTTGATCTTTTTAAAGCTCAGATCTGACCATATAACTATTCCTCTCATTCAATAAACTCCAATAGTTTCCTGTTATCTTCAGAATCAAAAATAAAATCCTTTCTTTGGCTTTAAAGCCCTTTCAGACTTAGCCCATTTCTGCTCCACTTCATTTACTCTGAGATCCAGACACAAGCTTTCTTGTTGTTCCTGTATCCATTCCCAAATCTGTGTATTTTCATTGGTTATTTCCCATGTCTATGTAATGGGGGCTTTGGAGAAAGCCTTGATCACCCAATATGGAGGAAGATATCTTGCTTCTTGGATAAGACATCCTGTGTTTCCCTACACAAAAGGCAGTAGCCTTTTCCCAATGGCTACATGGATGGAACAAGCTGCTTCTTTAAAAGCTGGCAGATGAAAGTTCTGTCTCTCTTTCCTGTTAAGTTCAGAAAGAGCAAAGAATTGAAGGAAGGTTGCAGTTCCCTCATGTTGTGAATGCCATGGACAGAAAGGGGGGGCAGAAGGCTACCCTCCCCTTCTTCTCTCTTTTACCCTAAGAATTTAGCTGGCATCTGTGTTGTCACTATGGTTTATTTGTTTGCTTCTCCATTTGGATTCTATGTCTAGGGGGTAGACCTGGGAGTCTGAGCCTGAAGGCAGGATTTCAGGTGAAATGGGCAGCCAACCCAGTAGGGAAGCCTTGAGAAGGCAGGTGTTGGGAGGTATTTATATGTTTATTTTTGCTATACTTTTGAAATAAATATTTCTTTTTAAAAGTTGATCTGACTCTTAAATGGTTAAATGGAACTGAGTACAGGTGACCCCTCCCCCTATACCCTCTCCAACACATTGGAGGAAACATCATCGATGAGGGCTGGAGCCAATGACAAAGATCCTAAATACCCCCTATCCTTTTAAGGGTACTAAGGAATACTGGGTAGAAGGATGAGATGTAACATACCTGGCCCTCAGGCAGTGGGGGTCAGGGTAATCACTCTTGAACCTGGAATTATTGCCTTCTCTACCTCCAAGTCTTGATTTTCTGTAAGTCTCAACTAACATCCTCCTTCAAGCAAGAAACCTTTTCTACCTCTCACTTAATCTTACTATCTTCTCACTCCCAATTTATCCTTTATATAATGTTTGTACATAATTGTTTACACGTTTCTCCACCATTAGATTGTAAGCTCTCCATGAGCAAGGACTGGTTTTATTTTGTTTTGGCCTTTCCTTAGCATTGGAGCTGGCATATAGTAGGTATTTAATGAATGCTGGTTGACTGACTGACTACATCAGCATGTTAGCCCTTCACCACTGACTATGCCAGGATTGTATTTGAAAATCTGGAAGGACTACTACTTACTTCCTCTGCTTCTCCAAAATCATTTGAGAAAAGGAAAAAAATGGCTCAGCCTTCCCTTAATATATACGAGGGGGTGAGCTTCCTAGGCTGAGAGGCTCAAAAACCAGGGCTCTTGAAACCAGGGTTCCTATCCAAGAAGAGTCTCAGACTCTAGGTCTGATCAAGAGGCAAGAACCCTTTATATGGAATTCTTTGGCTGGCCCTTCTGTATCTTGGTGTTAGGCGAAAAGAACTGATGCTGAATATAAGTTCAGTCAGGCTTTTGGATACCAGATCACTGTTTTTTACTGATTCAGATATCCGATGATCTTCCTTCTCTGAGGAGTCTGAAAGAACAAAGTAGCCCCCTTCTCTGCCATCATGAGATCCTTGAGAACGCAAGTCGGAGATGTCCTTGTTTTTGGCTAGCCAACAAGTACCTTTTCTTGTTATATATAATATATTATATAGATATTTATATAGATATAACATATATTCTATTTAATATTCTATATTCAGAGTCACTAGATGCTTAGTCAAAAAACACAAAACCCCCCAAACCTACTAAAACAAAGCCAAAAACCCAAACCAAAAACCAAAACCCAAAAACCCAGACCAAAAAACTCCCTCATTCACTGCTGCCAATCCCCTCACATCTCCATAACCTCAG
Source organism: Bettongia penicillata ogilbyi (assembly GCA_023548195.1). NCBI lineage: Eukaryota > Metazoa > Chordata > Mammalia > Diprotodontia > Potoroidae > Bettongia > Bettongia penicillata. The sequence continues at coordinate 9,038,787 of JAJHZJ010000336.1, forward strand.
CCCTACCCCTCCTTCTAAGTTCCTAGGCTACTTTTCTTTTCTCTTCCATGATAACCTCTGAATCACCCATTTGTTCATTGACAAATATCCTTTCAATTCTTCATCCTTTCCTCTTCTTTCTCTCATAGGAAATGGGTTCCTTTAAGAAGATGCTACATCTATGGATACATAGTTGATGAATCTGTGAATTGTCACAGTCATTTGAGAAAACAGATTGGATCTATGTCCATAAAGTTGCAGTACTGTACATCTCCTTTGACCCAGTGATACCATTATTAGACATTCTCCAAAGAGATCAAAAAAAAAGAAGGAAAGGTTGCATATGTGTAAAAATATTCATAGAACCCCTTTTTAGTAGGACTAAAAACCTGGAAACAAATGGGGTGCTCATCAATGAGGAAATGGCTGGACCAGTTATGGTAAATAAATGTAATGAAATATCCATTGTGCTGTCAGAAATGATGAGAGAACCTTGAAAGATTTGTTATCAGGTGACTCAGAGTGATTGGAATTGGAAAACAATTTATATTATAATAACATTGCTAAAACAGTAGCTTTGAAAAGTAGGACCTCTGATCAGTTCAGTGGTTACAGAGGTCTGATGATGAAGAATGCAGCTCACTTCCTGGTGGAGAGGTGACAGACCATCCAGAAATAGATATACATTTTGGACATGGCCAATGTGGAAATTTATTTTTCTTGGCTATGCATATTTGTTGTAAGGATCTTCTTTTTCTTTTTTTTCTCCCAAGAAGGGAAAAAATAAAGTTTGATAACTGAAAAAATAAAGTTCCATTAAAAACAAATTGCATTATAAATATCAATGATGAAAATTATGACAATGATGATGAGGTATCTTGTATGTCAACCAATTCCACTGTGGTCACTTAATAAATACCACTTGGTGGATTAATAAATTTTCAATCTAAAAAATTTTAAAAAGGCACTATATCCTAGGCCATCCTCTCCGGTGCTTGTTATACTGTTTCTCCTGTTTCTCTCTTGCCTCCATCTCTAAATGACACAGTAAGATTGAAGGAAGAGGAAAAATAATCCTTATTCTTCATTATCACTTTTAGGACCTCCCTCTACAACCCCCAATCAGTAATCTCTCTTCCTTGGAGATTCACTTCATTCACATATATCATTCTTTCCAGATGCTCATGACAGTTATTAACCAAACCATAGGTCATTCTCCCTCTTTTCTCAAGGATTTCAGTACCTAGTTCCCAGTTTCTTTTCTTTTTTTTCTTCCCGTTAACTGCTACCCTGATACTTGATGACTTTACTACACACATCGATATACCTTCAGATGCATTCCAATGAATGAACTTCTTCAAATCTTATGACCTGTATTTTCTTTCCATCTCCCATCACATATAAGAGAGGCCATATCCTTGATCTGATCATCATCCCATAGACCAAAGTTCTCACAATTTCTCTCTTATATCAGCCTCCTATCCTTCTATCTTTTACTCTGCCTCTTTCCTCCTAAAACGAGTCTTCATCTTTAATTCACTGACTTTACCTTTCATATTCTCTGACTCCTTCATCCTTACTCTGACCATAGTCTTCCTTCCTTCTAATCAATGACTCCAGTTAATCAGTTCAACCATACATTGCCCTGTGATGCTGGGTAAGTCACTTAAAGTCAGTTTCCTCATTTGTAATATCACCAGCCTCTTTGCAAGGATCATATAAGACCACATATGGAAAGCACTCTGAAAACTTTTAATAAATTATATATAATAGTAATTGTCATCATTATTGCTATTATTATTGACATAGGCCCTTACTATAGATGCTCAAAGGACTTGGAGGGCTGAGTTAATGATTTTCTCCTATGATTCAGTAAAACCCGGTAGAAACAGTAGTACCTCTTAATGACTCCCTGCAGACTACTGCCAGAGGAACTGGTCCACTACAAACTGATGTTTGTAATGTCAGTTGGACCCTCACTACTCCAGGGCAGACCTTTTATTATTCCCAGATTGTCTTTCTTTCATTGCCTTTGTGGTGCCTTTCCTAATCTTCCTTTTCTCCTCTCAAATTTCCTACGCCACCCATTCCCTCTTAGTGAAGAACCTTGCTTCCTATTTTTTCTGAAAGCCACTCATATTTAGTTTCCTTGTCTCTCCTATTCTAGATCACAAAACCCCTTCATGTCAACCCTCCCATTCTTTCCTCCTCTGCACTTGCCCTGGACAAAGAGGTGGTCCTTCTTCTTGTCCAGACAAACCCCTTTACTGGAACTCTTGATCTCATACCCTCCTTTCTCCTCTTGAATCTTGTCCCCTTGAAGATGCTCTTTCCCTGTAGTCTTTGTTTATCCTCTAGCTTCTTTTCTGCCATCTACAACATGCCCAGGAGTCCTCATCCTTTAAAAATCTTCACCTGATCTTATCATCCCCTCAAACTTTTGTCTTATATCTTTCTCCTCTTCCACAACCAAACTCCTTTTAGACAAAGTTGTCTATACTTGTTTCCTATGATTCCTCAGCTTCTGTGTACATGACAGCATCTTGCAATCTAACTTCTGACTCCATCAGTCTCTGAAACTGAAACTCTTAGGTCCATTAGGACCATTTTCAAACTTCGTTATCCATTACTCTTTCTCAATTCTCACCATTTTTAAACTATCCTGAAGTCTTTATTTTCACTCAATTTCTCTGACATTATTTATTTGTTTCTTTTCCGACTTATTTCCTACTCCTTCTCCCTCTTCTTTGCAAGATTGTCTTCTGTCTTTTCTCTTCATAAATTCATTCAAGGGTTAATTGATCATTTCCAAGTAGATGACTCACAAAACTACACTACCACTCTCAATTTCTTTCCTGAGCTCCAGTCTCACATCATTAACTTCTTCTTGGATGTCTCTACTAGGGTGTTCCATAATCATGTTAAATTAAACATGGTCAAGGAACAACTTATTATCTTCCCCTCTAAATAAATACCTCAAGCATTACCATTCCAGTTCATGGTGTCACATCATTCAGGTTTGTCTCTTTAGATTTATTTGGGGTTCTTTTTCTTCTCTCATCCCCATTTCCAATCAATTGTAAATAAACTTCTCCCAAAGCCTTCCTTTATAAGGGACTCTGAACTTTCAGACTTTTCCATCAGCAGGCCCAGTTTCAACTACTTAACAATTTATCAGTATAGCTACTTCTTTCCTCTGACTGGAGAATTGGTAGATGGAGCAGTAAATGCCTCCTGAAGCCTTCCATTACAGAGGGCTTTGAACTTTCAGAACTTTCCAGGCAATTCTCCAGGTAAATCTCCAATTCTCCAAGTCCAACATCAGCTCCGTTTGGTCTCACCTCCACAGAACAGCATGTCTTCATTCTGGTTATGCAGTGGTGACTCCCCTTTCATCTTCCTTTTGTCTGTTGTCTTTTTAGATTGTAAGTTCCTTGAGGGTAGGGACTGACTTTCTTTTACTCATTTGTATCCTTAGCACTTAGCATGGTGCCTGGTGCATAGTAGATACTTAATACATGTTTATTGAGTTGAATTAAATTGAATTCAGTTGTCAATTCTTGCCAACCCTACTTCCACAACATCTCTCTCATATATCCTCTTCTCTCCACTCATATGGCCATGACCTTAATTCACGGCCTCTCATTTAGATTGTTTCTATAGCCTCCTAACACATCTTGCTTCTAATCTTTTAGATGATACCATCATCTTTATTAAGTCCAAGTGTGACAATGCCACTTCCCTGTTCAAGAATTCCCAAAAGCAATCTATTATTAAAAATAGTAATTGTTTAGTTGATTCAGTCATGTCTGACTCTCTGTGACGCCATTTAGGTTTTCTCGACAAAGACACTGAAGTGGTTGGCCATTTCCTTCTCTAGGTCATTTTACAGATGAAGAGCTGAGGTAAACAGGGTTAAGTGACTTGCCTAGGATAATACAGTTGGTAAGTCTCCCAAGGCCACATTTGAACTTAGGAAGATGAGTCTTCCTGATTTCAGGCTTGGCACTCTATGGACAGTGCCACTTAGCTGCCCAAAATAATGAGTAGTAATAATATCTAGTATTTATATAGTGCTTTACAATTTTCAAAACACTTTATAAATACGATCTCATTTGACCCTTGTAACAATACTGAAAGGTACTATTATTATCATCCCCATTTTACAGATGAGGCGGCTGAGACAGAGACTAAGTAACTTACTAGGGTCATTGTATGTAACAGGATTTGAACTCAGATCTTCCTGGCTCTAGGTCCAGCACACAATCCACTATGCCAGAGTAATGTACAAATTCCTCAACTTGACATATAAAGACTTGCAACTTATCACCAGTTGGTGTTTCCAGACTTGTTTCATCTTATTTCCCTTCCCTTCTCATTCTCTGTTCCAGTCAGACAGGCTTTGATCTTTCAGAATTCAGCATTTATCTCCCATTTCTGTATTTTTGCACAGACTGTCCCCCCAGGCCTGGAACACTCTTTCATTGCTTCACACTTCTTACGATTTTTATCTTCCTCTAAGGCTCAATTCAGGTGCCATCTCCTAGGTAAAGTTTTTCCTAATACTCCTGATTATTTTATAAATGGGGTGTTCACAAATTCCATTCTGTCATTTGCTTCTAGAACAGAAATATTTCTCTTCACCAGAATTTAATGCTGTAAAGGGATAAAAAAAAAGCTGCTTTGTATTTGAGGTTATCAAATCATCACAATATAAACTTACATTTATAGAATACTTAAAACACTCACATTTACGACCTCATTTGATCCTGACTACATCTTGTATGAAGTAGGTAGTATAAGTATTATTATCTCTCTTTTATAGACAAGGAGAATGAGGTCTAGGTTTAATGACTCTCCTAAGGTCGGATAGCTGCTAAGTAAAAGAGCTAGAATGCAATCCAAAATAGCTTAAATCTTTTTAAAAAAATATTTTATTTTTAATTTATGGACTAAAGCAAGTATTTCTATAGTATAATAAAATTAAAAAAGATGATTGCACATGAAACTGCACATCTATTATGTAGAACTTGCTATTTTAAAAAATATATAATAAAGTTATCATGTAAATTTCTTTTGTGTCCCCCTCCTCAACAGAGATGTGTACCATTAGAGGCAAATGTGTGTATGTGTGTGTGTGTGTGTGTGTGTGTGTGTAATTATTCCATACATACTTCTATTTATCAGTTCTTTCTTTGGATGCAGATAGCATCTTTCTTCATATGTCATTTATAGTTAATTTGGGTATTTATAACAGACAGAATGACTTATTTGCTCAAAGTTATTCCTAAAATAATATCCCCATTACTGTATACAGTGTTCTCTTGGCTCTGGCATTTCACTCTTCATTGTTTAGTGCAAGTCTTTCCATATTTTCCTCAGATCATTGAGCTCATCATTTTTTTATAGCCAAAATAGTTTAAACCTTGAAGGTCCAGTCTATGGTCCTTTCTTAGTCCCATTGTTCCTTTTTCAAGCAATGGAATCTACATAGAGTTGGAATACAAATGAAGGAAAGCTCCTTCGGGCAAAGACTGCTTTGTTTTTGTCATTGTACTCCCCAGCTACTAGCATGGTGCCTAGTACATGAAAATTTCTTGACACATGTTTATTGAGGTGAATTACCAAAGCTACATTTGGTTGGATTATCTCCCCCTATTCCCTCAAAGTTTAGAGATGGGCACCTTCCAAATGTGGGTAAAGACTTTATACATACCATTTAAGATTTTTATTGCATAGCTGAAATATGATTGATACAATTATCTCAATGTGAAATTAATAATAAAGATATAATAGCAGCTAGCATTTATATGTACCAGGCACTTTGCTAAGCACTTTTTTTTTTTTTACAAATATTTTCTCATTTGATCCTCATGACAACCTTGGGAGGCAGGTACTATTATTACTGCCATTTACATCTGAAGAAACTGAGGCAAGTAGAATTTAAGTGATTTGCCCAGGCTCATACAGTTAGTAAGCATCTGAGGCTGGATTTTAACTTGGGTCTTCCTGATAGCAGACTCAAAGCTATTTCTGCTGTACTGCCTACCTGCTTTTAAGATTAAAGTGTTTCCTATGAACAAATACCAAAAATTTAACTCAGTTCTGTTTATTCTAACTCTTAAATTATCTATTCATGTTGTTTAGGACTAGCTCTACTTTTCATTCAAATTCTAATTTGCCTTGGAGGCATTGTACCTTGGAAATAATTTATACAGTTTGTATAAATAGAGGCATGATTCCTTCACTAATGATTAGTTAAGTTGCATGATATTCTGTTAATTTGATTTTTGTGTTCCTAAAAACCAAAGAAGACTCTGGATCTCAAAAATAATTTTTTAAAAAGACTACTGGATAAATCAAATTTAAAATCTATCTCAGTATTTTGGCTGGTGGTGGTCCTAAGTCTGCTTTGATTAATCTTGAGCCTGTATCCATTGACAGTATTTATACTTAGAATTTTGTTTAAACGCTTTTATGGATTGATGTGACAGGAACCAACATGCCTAATATATTATAGTAATTTGATATATGGGCAGCTCAGTGGTGTGGTGGAAAGAATATCAGGCCTAGAGTCATAAAAGCTCATCTTCCTGAGTTCAAATGCAGCCTCAGACACTTACTAGCTGTGTGATCCTAGACAAGTCACTTAATCTTGTTTACCTCAGTTTCCTCATCTGTAAAATGAGGTGGAGAAGGAAGTGGCAAAAAACTCTAGTATCTTTGCCAAGAAAACCCCACGAAGAGTCAGTCATGACCGAAAATGACTGAACCTCTAAGTCATCTCCCTATTTACCATACTCCGGTGATTTCCTATATTACTTCCAAGATCAAATTTTTCAGAAACACCTTGTCAATTAAAGCTTTTCACAACCAGAGAACCTTTCCTATCTTTCGTCTTCTTATACTTTGCACTTATACTTGTATATATAAGTATATGTATAAGTGTACTTATACTTCTTATACTTTATGCTCCCCTGTACTCTGTGATTCATCTACAGTGTCCTCTTGGTCACTCCCCACACATAGCAGCCCATCTCCCATTTCTGTGTGCTATTCAGGTCATGACCAGCTGTTCCCCATGGCCAGGGAAGCTCTTCCTCCTCACTTTTCATCTCCTGACTTTCCTGGTTCCCTTTAAGATGTAGCTCCCACCTTTGCAGGAAGCCTTTCCCATGCTCCCTACTGCCAGTGCCTTTGTATGTCCAGGCTTACTTGCCCATTGCCTCACCCAGTGCAACGAGAGTTCCTTAAGAACAGGGACTATCTTTTGTGCCTTTCTTTTTATCCCAAGAGATTGTTGTTGTTTGCCCTTCATTCTTGAAGAGGACCATGACATCAGGGAGGTGATGCCATGACATGCGAGTGAATAGGATTTAAGTGAGGGAGGGTTGTGCAAAGTCGCCAGTCGCACTTTCTTCTCAGAAGTCATCTGGGTCCAGAGATGAGCTATAGATCAGAATGACTGGAGATGACCCTGGATGCAGTGGGAGACCCCCCCAGGGATGACCACACTGCTTGGCATAGAGGAAGCATTTAACAAATTCTTATTAGCTTGTTGGCTAAATGAAGTTTAGAGAGGTTAAGGGACTTGCTAAGGGTCATACAACTAGAGAATGTCTGAGGGTAGAATCTTCTGCACTCCACGTCCTTCCTTCTATCAACAAAGTCATAATATTCCTGTCTCTATGTGCTTCTAATGGGGAAATGATTCTGGCCATAGCTTTGGAATATATCACATCATTCTCTACCTTCTCTCCTGTTTGCTTTCAACCACTCCTCATATGGCATGATCTATAGTAGTGGGTATCAATTTGAAATAGAAATTGTTGACATAGAAAATCACAAATTAGCATTGTCTATATTGTATTGTATTTTTATTTAGTTCTGTTAAACTGTTGTCAATTGCATTTTCATCTGGGGGCTGCACTTAATAGTTTTACCAGTGCTGGGACCTCATGTTTGACACCTCTGAATGGGGTCTTTCACCATCTTGGGTGTCCTTCTTTAGACACTAGATAGACTTTTAAATATCCCTTCCTAAAACACGTGCACCAAAATTGAACATAGTATTTCAGAAGAGGTCTGATTGGCAAAGTACAATGGGATCCTCTATAGACACAATGCTTCTTTAGTTGAAGCTGAAGAAAATCTTGACTGCCTGTCTTTCCTCCCTTCTTTTTCTTTTCCCTTCTCCCTTTTTGAACATCTTTATGTACTTATTCTAAATTTATTTAACTTCTGGGATAAGCTGAAACAAAACGTTGTCTGGGAAACATGGCATTCTACCTTTCAAGATAATTTCAAGTCAGTTCTACAAGAATTTATTGACAATCCATCATGTATAATATAATGCTGATGATAATAATGTAAAGATAATATAATGGTGATTATGATATAATGCTTCATGGCTTTCCAAGGGTTTGGCCTATGGCTGTTTTTTATAATAAATCCACAAATATTTATTGACCAATCATTAATATTGAATTATTATACCACAATATAATAATTCCTTGATTACAGTTGAGGAATCTGAGGCAAAGAGTTTACTGATTTTGCAAGAGTTCCTAGCAAGTGTGTCTTAGAACCAAGAACTGAATCTAGGTATTCTGGGCTAAGTCTACCATGCCATCCTGCTCAATTTTGTCCTATGGATACTATGGATACTAAAGAAGACTACTTATAAAATCTTTGATCCCAAGAAGCTTACAATTACCTCAATTGGTCATGTATTCATTATACAACCAGCTACTTCTTGGGCAGGGATTCTTGACCTTGTTTTTGTGTCATGGCAATCTAATGAATCCTATTAGAAGACCCCTTCTGGGAATATTTTTTTTTGTTTGTTTTTTAACTCACAATTGAAGGAAATGGTAATTTACAGTAAGAGGTTAGTGAAAATAAGAATATAATTTTTTTTCCCATCCAAGTTCACAGAACTCCTGAAATCTATCCAATGGATTCCAGGATAAGATCTTATTCTTTAGGATAATTCCAAATAAAGCTACTTCCCCATATGAGATTCTGCAGCCAGTTCTTAAGCAGAATCACTGGTGGATTATGGGTAGTAGCTGATTGAATGAACTTGGCAAGGAGCCAGGACTCAGAAAATGGATTGTAGAGGAAACACAGTTTTGGGGGGCCTGATGGAGTGGGGGTGTTGCAGATGAGTAGGCAGAAAACAGGCACAATTACCAGAAGGCAGAAGAAGAAAAACATCCAAAATCCTTGCAAACTGTCAATCAAGGGGGCATCTGAGAGAAACTGAGGAAGCAAGGGGAAAGGAAGACCAGGCACTGGATATACAGTGTCAGCTGCAGGAGAGAGATCCTAAAATACTAATCATGATATCCTAACCTTAGTAGCATTTATCTATCTGCCTTTTATATTGGTGGGAACCAAGCTTGAGTGATTCTCACCGGCTAATCTGCAGTTAGCTGAGAGAAAATGATTTGAAGGTCTGAGAAAATAAATGGTTTTTTGGGAGAGAGATCTTCTTGACAATTTTATATTAATTTGTCAAACTAGGCTCTTTCAGGTTTTACTTAATTTCCCCTTCTAGATTCTGGTTCCTCAATTCGCCAATCAGGACACTCAACTCAGAAGAGCTGAGTCCGCCACTTGACCTCAGGTTGAAACTATTCTCATAAATATAAAGACCTGTCCATTGGATGTCTTCTGGGATTTGTCCGTTTCTCTGAGATGAGGCTTCCATTTCTAGGCAGCTAGGTGAGCTTGTCTAGGAGTCTGGATTCCTAGACTTGGAGTGAGGATTGACTTGAGTTCAAACCTTTCTTCACATTTAACTTGCTGTTGGACCTTGAGTAAGTTATTTAGCTTCTCACAGACTCAGTTTCCTCATTTGTAAAATGGGCATAAGGATAGCATCTACTTCAACAGATTTGTTCTGAGTATCAAGTAGGACAATATGTAAAGTGTTTTACAAATCTTCTCTCAGAAAACCACATTTTAAATTAAATGTATCTCTCTGCTTCTTGTTCTTTCCTTTCTTAATCTTAATTTTAATGCCTTAATTTTTGTTGTTAGTCATTTTCAGTCCTGTTGGACTCTTAGCGATCTCATTCTGGAGTTTTCTTGGCAAAGACACTGGAATGGTTTGCCATTTCCTTCTTAGTTTATGTTACAATGAGGAAACGGAGGCAAACAGGGTATCCAGGCACATAACTTGTGTCTGAGGCTGGATTTGAACTCAGGAAGATCAGTCTTCCTGGAACGAGGCGTGGCATTCTATCCACTGCACCATCTAGCTTCCCCAATGCCTTAATGGTTTAGTAATTCCAATCTCTCTAGTCTCCATCAACATTCAGGAGTTCAACCTTTCTTTTTTAGCCCCTCAGTTTCCCTAAAAATGCAAAATCTTTTACAACTATACTCTAATTTTCATCGCTAGTCTATTTGGGCAGGCTGGAGCTCTCTACTCTCCATTGGGGCATCCCTCCCCCTCCCGCCATGGAGGGCACATTTCCAGACGCTCAGCTCCCAGCTATTGTTTCTTCTTTGAGAACATTAGTATACAACAATAGCACATCTGCCCTTAATTACAGTTCAATGCCTCTAGCTCCAGTCAGGCTGAATAGGCTTCCAAATCCTCAGTGATTTGGGGGGAGATTTTTGTTATAATGTGAAATATTTAAATTATTACAGATCCAGTATATGACTAAGTACCAAGCTGGTACAGTGGAAGTCAAAAGGAGGGAAGTGATCCATGAGTTAGAATGATCAAGGAAAACTTCTTGGAGGGGGTGGGATGCAATAAGGCCTTGAAGGATGAGAAGGATTTAAACAGTTGAAGAAAAAGAGGTTGAGTACTGGGGGCAGGGTGACCACTAGCACAATCATAGTAACTTGCACAAACCAGGCACTTTGTAAAGGTTTGTTGAGTTCACCAATATGATATTGGGTTAAAAGATAGGAGTATATACAAGTCTGGTTTAACCTTTGACTGTGTGGAACACAGTCAACTGTGGCAAGTCCTCAAAGAGATGGGAGTACCTGATTCTCTTACTTATCTCCTGAAGAATCTTTATGTGTGCCAAGAAGCAACAGAACTGAAAATGGAACAAATGATTAATCCAAGACTGGGAAAGAAGTACAAGGCTGTATATTGTCACCTTATTTATTTAACTTATATGCAAAGTACATTGTGCAAAATGCCAGGCTGGATGAATCAAAAGCTGGAATGAGGGTTTCCAGGAGAAATACCAACAGTTTGAGATATGCAGGCAACATCACTGACTGAAGAAAGAATTAAGAAGCCTCTTTATGAAGGTGTAAAAAGTAGAATATAAAAGCTGGATGGAACCTTAATACTAAAACAAAACAAAGCTAAGATCAGTCATCTGGCCCCTTAACTTCCTGGCAAATATATGGAGAAGAAATGGAAGTAGTGTCAGATTTTATATTTTTAGGTAACTCACTGCAGACAGTGACTGCAGCCATGAAATTAAAAGATGCTTGCTATTTGGAAGGAAAGCTATGGCAAGTCTCAACCACATACTAAAAAGGAGAGATATCACCTTCCTGACAAAGGTCCATATACTCAAAGCTATGGTTTTTCAGTAGCAATGTATGACTGTGAGACTTGGACCGTAAGGAAAGCTGAGTGTCATGCTTTCAAATTGTGGTGCTGGAGAAGATGTTTGAGAGCCCCTTGGATAGAAAGGAAATCCAATCAACCAATACTTAAAGAAATTAATTCAGGATATTCACTGGAAGGACAAATGCTAAAGCTGAAGCTTAAATGCTTTGACTATATAATGAGAAGACAGAATTCATTGGAAAAGACTGATGCTGGGGAAGATTGTAGGCAACAGGAGAAGGGCATGGCAGAGGATGAGATGGATCTATAGTATCATGGGAGTAACAAGCATGAAATTGGACAGGCTTTGGGAGATAGTGGAGGACCAAAAGACTTGACATGTGGTGGTTCATGGAATCATGAAGAGTCACACACAATTAAACAACTGGAGAACAACAGCAAGACTAGGCCATAGGTAGTGATGCTCACTGAAGGATGAATGACCAGGATCACAAACCATAGTACCATAGATTTAGAGCTCAAAGGATATTAGAAGCTGTTCAGCCTATTCATTTCACAGATGGAGAAACTGATGCTCAAATACTTGCCCATAGCTAGTAGGTATCAGAATCAAGATTTGAACCCAGATTTTTCCGTTCGTAGCTCCCAAATGCCACCCTTTCTCATTGAACTTGAAGAACTGGAGAAAGGTATTCTGGGGCATGTGGCTTTTGAAGGTGAGTCAGGGAATCAGCAATAAGCCAGTAAGTTAAAAGTGGGATTTGTATAAGAAGTCACATATTAGAACCGGGTAGACAGACTAGCCACTATGTTCAAGACCCAACAAAAACCTAGTGCAAAGAATCAGAAACTAGGAATTCTTCAAGGAGGAAGAGGTTAATAAATATGGAAGCAAACTGAGTAACAGGCATCAGGAATGTGGGGAAGGGTATAGGAAAACAGGGTTCATATTTCGACAGTCTGGGAGACAGGTAACAGAAAAAAGAAGAAATCAACATCTTGAGTAGAGTCAAGTCTTTGTATCTTCCTTGGAACCTTCCTTGGAGTTAGCCAATTTTTAACCTTGTGTGGTGTATGGCTTGTTGGTGGATCATAGAGTTTTAGATCTTGAAAGGACCACAGAGATAATCGAGTAAGTCCTTCCAATGTCCTTTCCTCTGAATTAATGCTGAGAAAATTGGTGCCTAGAAAAGTTTAGTAACTTTTCCAAGGTCATACAGGAAGTTGGTAGTGATAGTAAGAACATCCATTTGGACTGGAGAGAAAGGAGAAGGAGTAGTTGATAGAGAAGAAAATAGCCCAGCAGGAGAAGAATTAGGCTGTAGTACCAGATAAAAGTTGAAGAAGTAGATTGGCTCTATGTTGCTGAGGGCCTTGAATGTTAGTCTGAGTTTAGACTTTATTCTATAGATAATGATGAGTAATAAAAGGAACTTATTTAAATAATTCAAAGATCTATGATTTCATTTTTTGAGTACTATATCCATTGATGTATATTGCACCTCCATAGTTTAGTAGTTTTTAGTCATGGGTTGCTATTGACCAAAATAATTCCTTATCACCTGATGGGCAACTTTCAGGCTCTTCAAACTTAGCTGGGCTGGATCTTACATAATAGACATAGCTCAATGCCAGTCCTATTCTCAAAATCTGGACTGTTTTCTTGTAGGCACTTAAATGTTCATGGAGCAACTAGTCAACTAAATGTCAGAAAGGTCATAGAGGAAGACTTCAGTGAAGGAATAGAAGGTAAAAACAATCGATTAATGCATATTTTCTGAATTCTTGGCCATGTATATGTTCTCTCCTAGGTACTGTGGATCACACAAAGCAGTCTACTTTCAGGAATCTATCCATATAATTGAAGAAATCAGATGTAAGTCTTTTCAGATAACTAAAACATGATAAGAACTAAAGCAGCACAACACTCCATTGCCACGTTCAGGACCATGAAAGATGTATGGACCTCTCGTCTACTTGAAATCCTGCTAATAAATACCATTTCTGCTTAACCATAATCATAATTCAATATATGATATCATAATAAAGTGAAGGATATTTAGTGAGAACAGAAGGAGATAGTCAACAAACACTTTTTAGCCCATAGTATGTACCAGGCACTGTGCTAAACCCTGAGAATACAGAGGCAAGCTGAAGTAAGTATAGTCCCTGCCCTCAAGGAGCTTACATTTTAACAGGGAAAGAAAACACATAAAAAAGAAACTGGAAATCAGGAGTTTGGGGATAACGTGGGAGAGATACCCATGAAGGCATCAGAGAGCAAATGTAGAGAGCCTGGAGTGAAGTCTGGGAAGGAATGAAGACATGAAGGTTTTTGAAGAAATGGGGTTTCTAGGAGGAGCCAGTTGATCATAGAAAGGGGCCACAGGGTTGGAGTGTGCTTCCATGGTGAGAAGTCCAAGAGAGGAACAAAAGTCCAAGTTAAGAAGACTTTTGTGACCTGGTAGAGAAAGTTTGGAGAGTCAGGAGTAGAGCCTGAAGAGGAATAAAGATAATCTACTATATGTATGCATGTATGTATATGTATAGAGATATATATGTTTGTATACACACATGTATATGCACACTTACATACACATATATCTATATAGGTATGCATGTAGACATATAGATGATATATGAGGTAGGACTGAAACTATGATTTCATCATATAGAGAACTCTCAGATGAGGAAACTCTTTCTATCAATCGAGATTAGCTGTAACTCAGCTTTAGAGAGTTGACCAGAGCACCGAAGGTTAAATAACCTGTCCTGGATAACAGAGCATGTGTCTGTGTTAGGAGCGATATCCTAACTCATCACTCTATGCAAGTTAAGCTAATTTTTCCTTTAACTTTATTGTGATATTCCTGAAGCCTTATTGGCTAAGCGTAAAGGTTCAGACTGCCGATGTTACTTCCTCATAGTCTGAGGACAAAGTAGCCAGAAGGAGTTTCGGGGCTCTCTGAGGCTTGACTGGTGGATCATGATGGACAATTCAGACAAAAAGCTTCACCCAGTTGAATCAATTTCAGGTATCCTTGAATATGCTTAACCCCTTATTGAATATCTTCCTGCTATGAGCATCTAGATGGCATGCTAGATGGAGCACTAGGTCTCAAGTCAGGAAAACTCATTTTCCAGTGTTCAAATCTTGCTCCTGACCCTTTCTAGCTGTGTGACTCTAGGCAAGTCACTTAACCCTGTTTGTCTCAGTTTCCTTATCTGTAAAATAAGCTGGAGAAGAAAACGGCAAACCACTCCAGTATCTTTGTCAGGAAATCCCCAAGTGGGTTCATGAGGAATTGGACACAACAGAACAAAGAAATAACAACCGATATACCAAATGTGGTTCCTTATGCTATGTATCAAATATGGTAGTTACTGTCATTGATGAAATTAGATCACTATAAAAATGCTGATGAATGGGTCTCATTCTTTTGTCTATTTTGATGCCAGTTTAAATATGAGTGTTCTTGAGATGCTGCTGCTTTGTTGAGTCTCATATATCACAGCCAATCTTTGGAATAATTGTTGAATGACTTATAAGTGTCATTTTGTTCCAAGAGAGAACCTGAGCTACTGAACTGGCCTCAGTCAGGCCCAGCACAGAAGGCTGTTAGAGGGAGACTTGACTTCAGGTCCTCTTGCCTTTTATCCTATCCACTACTCCATGATGCCTCATTTAAGATGGAAGTTAAGGTAAATGAAGAGCGAAATCAGGCAGAATGCTTCTCAACATTTCTTTCTGTATACTCTCACCTCCTGTACCTCTCATCGTAGGTCATTGTGAGTTTTTTTTTCTCTCTACTCTCGGTTCACTCTACAGGATAGAGGAAAAGTGAAAAGAAGGAAATACACATTTTATTATGTGTCTACTTTGTGCCAGGCACTGTGCCAAAGAATTTTTACAAATATTTGACAATGCTGTGAGGTAGACTGAGACGTGTATGGAGGAATAACACTTCTGGTGCGACAGCTCGTGGAGCTCTTATGCCCATCCACCTTTGGTGTTTACCTGTCACTCACCTGTGGCCCCAAGAAGCTGTAGCATGCACAGGGGCCACTTTGTAAACTGCCTAGGCAGATGGGCTAAATCAGGTTAAGGGTAACTGACAGACCTTACTCCAGTTGGTAAGCTTGGGGGATGTCTACTTCAAGTATATAAAGACTTGCTCCTTTGAAGTGCACAAATGACAACAATTTGTTCCAATGACCACGAAGGCGGCTGAAGCAGGTGCTGGGGAGCACCTAGAGCTTGGACAGGCATAGAAGAGGCCAAGGTCATCTGCTCCATCCTGGGCCATTTCCAATGGTCTTGAATTTTGTTTATGCTTTGATAACTCGGAAAAAAAAGAGGGAGCCTGGATGACTTTGTGTAACCTTGCCTCACTTAAATCCAATTCACTCAAGATTCAAGACATCATCCCTTGCTATCATTGGTCCTCTGAAATAAAGGACAAATAATATGAGGTAGGTGCTATTATTATCCTCCTTTTGCAGTTAAGGAAACCGAGGTAGACTGAGCTGAGGTGAGATGACTTGACTTACTCAGGGTCAGAGAGCTAGTAAGTTTCTTTTTTTAAATTTTTAAAATTTTTTTTATTTTTTATATTAAATTTATTTATTTAACTTTTTACATTCATTTTCAAAAAATTTTGGGTTCCAAATTTTCTCCCCATTTATACCCTACCCCCACACCAATACACCGAGCATTCTAATTTTCCCTGTCACCAATCTGCCCTCTCTTCTATCATCCCTCCCTTCTCTTGTCCCTATCTTCTCTTTTGTCCTGCAGGGCTAGATGACTTTCTATACCCCATTCTATTTCCTAGTAGCAAGAATAATACTAAACAGATGTTCCTAAAACTTTAAGTTCCAAATTCTCCCCATCCCTCCCTCCCCACCCATTCCCTTTGGGAAGGCAGGCAATTCAACATAGGCCATATCTGTGTGGTTTTGCAAATGACTTCGATAATAGTCAGGTTGCGTAAGACTAACTATATTTCCCTCCATCCTATCCTGCCCCCCATTGCTTCTGTTCTCTCTTTTGATTTCTGTCCCTCCTCAAGAGTGTTGATTTCAAATTGCTCCCTCCTCCCATTGCCCTCCCTTCCATCATCCCCCCACCCTGCTTATCTCCTTCTCCCCCACTTTCCTGTATTGTGAGATAGGTTTTCATACCAAAATGAGTGTGCATTTTATTCCTTCCTTTAGTCGAATATGATGAGGGTAAACTTCATGTTTTTTTTCTCAGCTCTCCTCTTTTTCCCTCCACTAAAAAGTCTCCTGCTTGCCTCTTCTGTGAGAGATAATTTACCCCATTTCATTTCACCCTCTCTCCTCCCACTACATTTCTCTCTCACCCATTTACCTTAATTGCTTCATGGTCCCATCCTATTCAATTCACTCCATGCTCTCTGTCTCTGTATGTGTGTGCACGCACGTGTGTACGTGTGTGTGTGTGTATGTGTGTGTGTGTGGTCCCACCAACTACTCAGATACTGAAAAGTTTAAGAGTTACAAATATTGTCTTTCCATGTAGGAATGTAAACAGTTCACCTTTGGTAAGACCCTTATGACTTCTCTTTGCTGTTTCCTTTTTCATGCTTCTTCTCATTCTTGTGTTTGAAAATCAAACTTTCTTTTCAGCTCTGGTCTTTTCATCAAGAATGCTTGGAAGTCCTCTATTTCATTGAAAGACCATATTTTCCCCTGAAGTATTCTGCTCAGTTTTGCTGGGTAGGGGATTCTTGGTTTTAGTCCTAGTTCCTTTGACTTCTGGAATATTTTATTTCACACCCTTCAATCCCTTAATGTAGAAGCTGCTAGATCTTGTGTTATCCTGATTGTATTTCCACAATACTGGAAATGTTTCTTTCTAGCTGCTTGCAATATTTTCTCCTTGACCTGGGAATTCTGGAATTTGGCCACAATGTTCCTAGGAGTTTCTCTTTTTGGATCTCTTTCAGGTGGTGATCGATGGATTCTTTCAATACTTATTTTGCCCTCTGGTTGTAGAATATCAGGGCAGTTTTCCTTGATAATTTCATGAAAGATGATGTCTAGGCTCTTTTTTTCATCGTGGCTTTCAGGTAGTCCCATAATTTTTAAATTGTCTCTCCTGGAGACAAATTAATTTAAATTCCAGGTCAGTTGTTTTTCCCATGAGATATTTCACGTTCTTTTCCATTTATTCATTCTTTTGGTTTTGTTTTATGATTTCTTGGTTTCTCAAAAAGTCATTAGACTCCATCTGCTCCATTCTAATTTTGAGAGAACTATTCTCTTCAGTGAGCTTTTGAACCTCTTTTTCCATTTGGTTAATTCTGCTTTTGAAAGCATTCTTGTCCTCATTGGCTTTTTGAACCTCTTTTGCCAATTGAGTGAGCTTATTTTTCAAGGTGTTATTTTCTTCAGCATTTTTTTGGGTCTCCTTTAGGAAGGTATTGACCCGTTTTTCATGCTTTTCTTGCATCTCTCTCATTTCTCTTCCCAGTTTTTCCTCCACCTGTCTAACTTGATTTTCAAAATCCTTTTTGAGCTCTTCCATGGCCTGAACCCACCGGACATCCACCTGGGATGTCTGGGATACAGAGGCCCCGACCTGCACGTCCTTCCCTGATGGCAAGCATTGTACTTCCTCATCAGAAATGAAAGGAGAAAGGAACATGTGTTCCTCAAGAAAGTAGCTCTCTATGGTCTTATTTTTCTTCCCTTTTCTGGGCATTTTCCCAGCCAGTTACTTGACTTCTGAGATTCCTCTGCACCCCCGCCTAGATCTGCCCAGCTAGTGCTTGGGGTGTGAGATTCAAATGCTGCTCCCCAGCTTCAGGGCTTTCTGTGGTGGGCACAGCTGCTATTCAATGTGAGCTTAAGTTCTGGTGCTGGGGGTTTATGCAGAGACCTTTGGTAATGGCCCTGAACTCCTGCCTGCTGCTCCGGGAGTTCCCGGCCACCACTGCTGCCTCTGCTGCTCCCTCCACCACTGCCTCCTGAGGGGGCCCGAGTCACAGAGACACCCCGCTCCCCTCTCAGCCAGCCCAGAAGTGTCTATCACTGACCTGGAGCACTTGTGGGTGGAGGGACCTTCGTGGCTGCCGGAGGTTGCATCCCTGAAGCCTGCTCAGATCTCCTCCTCTGGTGCTGCGTGGGCAGATCAGTGCAGGGGTGGGCTCCACTGTCCGGAGTGCGTCGGACCCCTGGGGACGACTTTCTAGGGCTCTCTGGAACGGAAATCTCCTCCACTGTGTTTCTGCACAGCTTATTCTGCTCCAGAATTTGTGGGGAGTTCTTTTTACAGGAAATTCATGGGCTGTGGATTCAGAGCTAGCCTACTCTGCCATCTTGGCTCCTCCCCCCTAAACTGTGCAGTTTTACAAATATAATCCAGCCTATTAGGCTTTGGTTGTGATTCATTGTCCATATGCAAGTCTGTCCCAGATAAGCACTCATATGTTACGCCAGTAGACTAGTCTTCCAAGTGAGTGTCATAGTCTAAGTGGCAGAAAACTTTGATCTGTTTTCATTTTTTTCTATATGAATTGTAATATCCATGTTCTTGGAGTAATTATGAATTTCACTGATAGGATTTTGTAAGATATTGAGGCAATCAACTATTTCATCCAGATATAGCAGCATCTGGAGGTAAAGAGGAAAATATGCTACTTCTGGAGTCAGAGGAGTTGGGTGGAGATCTTACTTCTCATACTACCTGTGTGACCTTGTTAAGATATAGTCAATTTCATTCATGCAGGGTGTGTCTGTGTGCATGTGCACATGCTCCTGTGTAGGTGTGATGGTGTTCAGTGTCCACCATGTCCTAATTGTCCAACTTTATTCAACTGTGTTTTAGAGAAAAAAAATATTCATTAAGGACTGACTCTGCCAGGCATTTGCACTAAGCTTTTGGCCTCTTTGAGTTCTTAAATATGAACCAATATTCTAATATACTTTTTGCTATTCTCCCTTGTGACCACTTTTTGGCCATGAACTTGTCACAACTTCTATGACCTTTAGTTTACCAGTTTGTAAAATGAGAGAAATGGTCTTTGAAATCTCTAGCTCAGGATCTAGGATCCTATGAAATCTATGGGGAGTGAGTCACTTTTCTCTTTAGATTTTATAGAGGAGACTAGGTAGCACATAAGATAGAGGGATAAACTTGGACTTAGAAAGATACAAGTTTAAATCCAACCCCAGACACTAGCCACGTGACTCTGGGCAAGTCACTTAATCTATCTCAGCTTTAGTTCTCTCAAGCATAAAATCGGAAAAATCATAGAACCTAACTCACAGAGTTGTTGTAAGAATCACAAGAGGTAATACATGCAAAGTGTTTTATTAATGTTTAAAGGGCTGTACAAATGTTTGATTTAACTATAATAAATTGAGGACTGAAGTCATGAGGACCAAGCATGGTAGTTGCTTTATCATTGGAGATAAAATAGACCACTAGAATAAAGCTGATCAACTGGTTCCATTACTTTTGCTCACTTGCACACAAGCTCCTGTGTATGTGTGATGGTGTTAGGTGTCCCCCATGTCCTAACTGCCCAATTCTATCCAACTCTTTTCTAGACAGAGATAAAGTGTTCATAAAGGATTGACTGTGCCAGGTATTGCACTAACCTTTTGGCCCCTATCAGTTCTTAAATATGAACTGATATTCCAATATACTTTTTGCTATCCTCCCTTGTGACCACCTCTTGACCTTAAAGTTGTCAAGTACTTTTACTCATGATAGCAATCCGCAATTACTCCTAGGAGGGAATTTTTTTTTTTTTAATGACAAAGATTAGTTTCTTTACTTGGCTACACTGCAGTAAAAAATAGTAACTTCACAAAGATGTCTCATAACCTTTAATTGATGGTAAGCTCCTTGAGGGAAAGGCTTATAGCTTATTCTTCTTGGTATTCCATGCAACCCTTTACAAAAGTGCTGGATATATGGTAGGCACTTGATACACTGAGAAACTGAAGGAACGCAATTAAAACAAGAGCTCTTGTTTTCAGGGCCCCTGAGATTCTCTCTTCCATGTTCTTCATTTGACTAAACCTTTCTCTCTCTCCCTCTCCCTCTCCCCCCTACCTCTTTCTCTCTCCCCCTCCCTTCCTCTATCCCTCTGTCCCTCTCTGTCTTCTCTCTTTGTCTCTTCTCTCTCTCTCTCTCTGTCCCTCTGTCTTTCCCTTTCCTTCTCTCATTCTTTCCCCTTCTCTTTGTCCCTCTTAGCTGAGCATAGTCTTTAAGCATCCAGGAACTAATTCTCTTAGCGTTTTTTCCTTTCTAAGTGCTGCTGAAAGTAGATAGAGGAGTAAGGTATTGAACATATACCTTCCTTCTTGAGCCTCAGCATAAATAGCTCCAGTGAAGTTCACCCTGATTTACCTCCTTTCATCAAGCTCACACAATGACATTTCAAAGGAGAAACAGAATTCTTTCTCAGGGTGTTGATACCCAGTGCCATAGTGGCCCTTGCTTTAACCACTAGCTTCCAGCCTCCCTTTCCTCTCCTCCACTCCAAATTATACATCATATTTTTTCTTCTCATTTTGAAGGGCCAAAAGTGGTTTCACACCAGCTGACAGTAGTAGTAATTAATGTGAAGGGTCCCTTGGGGCTTTAATATCCTTTTGTAGCCTTTGATGGCTTAGAAAGTCATAGCTTGTATTTCCTTGAACTATCTATAAAACTGAAGGGGAAAATGCATTTCAACTAAGCATCAGGTTTTCTTTAAACTCTCTAATGAGCTGGAGATAAAGTAGAAATGCTTTTACTGGGGATATTAAGGAGCATTTTCCTCATTTTCTCCCGAGGGGAGAGTATTTTTGTCTTTTCATAGGTAGTTGAGTCTTAAGAAGAAGAGATTTAACAAAGCCCAAGGGTGTCATTTGAGTCAGAATGGGATCAAATGATAGAGGAGGGTTGTATCGCTGCTTTAATAACTTTTGTGATGTTTTCTGTCACTTTATAAATTTAGGTTTACAGATTCAACCTTCACCCATTCAAAGGAACTAAATCTGCAGCTTAGGGTCCTTCTCCATTAAATCTTTGTAGTTGCTTTGATACACATTGTCTCACCTACAAGGAGTATTTTTGATTAGGATATGGCTCATGGTCGTGGACTTTCCATCAATTCTTGTTTTAAAAATAAAAATAAATAAAAAACTGAAAAAAAGCCAAATATCAACATTAACCAAAATTCTCTTTAAATATGATGCATGAATAGATGGCAAAATTTCAAGATCTACATATCCAGGGACGTTTCAGTTTCTTTCTTACTCATCTGTAACCGTTACAGATTAAGGTGTAATCTAATCTTAATTTTACTTCCAGACATTTATGAGTGTAGTTTTCTAAGTGATCTAGAATTCCAATTTGGAATCACATCTCTTATGGCTAGCACAGGAGCCCAGAACTTCAGCTTACCTGGGCACCTAAATCCTTTGAGGCTTCCCACAACTGTGATTACTTGGGCTTAAGTAATCATTCCTGTGATTACCTTCCTTCACTGTGTACTGCTGAAGTCATTCCTAGATGGATTTCATTACAATTTCTCCCCACCTCCCACCCCATTCTGTGGGGTAAAGAAAAATATAGAGAACACCATGGTGCTGTGTTTTTTTTCAACTAGGATCTAACTACAGCTTATTCCTAAGAAACACAGAACTGATATTTCCATATTAGCTTTTTCTTGTTGGAAGCTACTGCCAGTGTACTTTGGTTATTTATGTAGTGGTGTGCTGGTAAATATTTAACAACCAGGTCTCTGAGAGAGGGGAAATGCATCCAAGACACACCTTTAAGTTCAATCTGCATTATATTTTCTCCATAATTTTCTTAAGTCTAGATAATCAACAGAGCAAGAAATCAAGCTCTTATTTGTTGGCCCATTCTTGAGGTATTGAAGCTCACACTGAAAATTTAACATTTGGCTCTCAAGAGCTGGTTCAAGCCGGTTCCAATACAACCCTACATTTTTATGAACCAATTAGTAATTTCCCATATCCTTTCCAAATAGATTCTGATACAAATACTTACTTTTTCTTTTTCAAATAATATTTTATTTTCCCCTAATTACATATAAAAACAATTTTTAACATTTTTTAAAGTTGGACACTTATTTTTCAAAATGAAATTTTGGAACAGCCTCCAGAAAGAACATTTTAAAAAAAGACTTAAACGAGGTTTTTGAGCATAGATAAATTATTGCAGTGTACCTTTTCTACCTCTCATTATTTTCACTACTTTATTAATTTAGTTTAATATCTACCCTTAGGTTAGATTAACTTGTTCCCATAACCATATTCATAATTCCCTTCTCATCCCATGTTAACTCACTACGGTTGTTTTTAATATTCATCCATTAAAGATTTGATTTTTCTCCTACCGACCACCGAGCACATTGGGAAACAAACGAATTGGAAAAATAAAATGAAATGATGCAGAATGACCTATTCTAAGCTATGTCAGAAGAGAAGGTTTAGAGAATTTGGATACCACGCTTCTTTTTGTTGTTTGTGACCCAGAAGGGACATTGTCAATATTGCTATTAAGAACATAGAAGCAGCAGAAAGTGGTTCAGACAGTGTGACTGTTAGACACATAGGAGTCCCCGAAATCCTTTTAGGGAGGTCGAAACTATTTTCGTGGTGATGTCGTTCAGTTGTTTCCGTGCTGTTTGACTGAAAAATACCAACAATGTTTGACAGAGGGGTTTTCCTTTCCTAGGAATTCCTCATAACAATGATATAATAGGTCTATTTCCTATCACTCTTCAAAACGCATTTATTTTTATTGTTACCATTTAGCCTCAATACCTCTTTTGTCTCAGCCGAATGCTTCCTGATCTGATGAGCTCTGAGCTCACTGACTAACTTGAAATGGGAAGTCAGAACCTAGGTTAAAACGTCAGACTCTCGTTGCCTGTTTTCATGATAACTTTTACTGCTGCTACAAGACCTTAGGTGGTTAACATGGAAGTGACAGGGAAAATAGACACATAGAACCTAATATGGGAAAATGTGGCTTAACAGAAATTTATGTAGAAAAGGTTTAGTGGCTTTGGATGCCAACTGCCAAGAAAGCTAATTTAGTATCAAAATGAATTAATGGCACTATGGTTTCTAGGATAAAGGAGGTAGTGACCCTTGGGCACTCTGCATTAGCCAGATGACATTTGGAATATCTCTTTAACTTGGGGCTCCACATTTTAGGAGGGTTATCGGAAATTGAAATTATTTTTGAACAATGTCCCCCCCCCAATTCTACATAAAAATAATTTTTAACATTTTTTCAAGTTCCAAATTCTGTTCCTCTCTCCCTTTTGCCCTCCCCTCCCTGCTTCCTGGGAGGGTAAACAATCTGATATAGGTTGTACATATGCAATCATGTAAAATACATTTCCATATTAGTCATCTTGTAAAATAAAACTTGAACTAAGAAAAAAATAAGAAAGTGAAAAATAGAATACTTCAGTCTGTATTCAGGTGACATCAGTTCTTTCTTTGGAGGCAGACAGAAGTTTTTTGCTTTTTTTTCATGAATCCTTTGGGATTGCCCTAGATTATTGTACTGACAAAAATGGCTAAGTGATTCACAGTTATTCGTTAAACAATATTGATGTTACTATGTATAATGTTATACTGGTTCTGCTCACTTTACTCTGCATCAGTTCATGTAAATTCTTTCCAGGTTTCATTTTTTTAAATCATCATGCTCATCATTTCTTATAGTATAATATACACTTTTAATAGAAGATAATTGTACTCTTCCGATACTGGTGTTCAGTTATGTCTGACTTCTTATGACCCCATAAGCCAGTCTGTTCATGGGGTTTACTTGGCAAAGAAACTGGAGTGATTTGCCATTTCCTTCTCTAATGGATTACAACAAACAAGAGGTTAAGTGTAAGAGTCTGAGGCTGCATTTGAACTCAGATCTTCCTGACTTCAGAACACTGCTCTATCCAATGAGTCGCTTAGCTGCCTACTCTTCATACAAGCATAAAAAAAGGAGAGTTGACATCCATTTATATTATGGTGGAGTGAGCAAGAAAGTCCTCATCTAGGAAGCCAAGATCCATATCTACTAGTTTTTCATAACACTTGTAAGAAATGTTAAGATCCATGTCTCTAGTAAGTTGAAATTTTTCTGTGTAATTCTCAGTGCTGTAGACTCAATGGACATTGAGCAGCTAGGGGGTACAGTGCATAGAATGCCAGGCCTGGAGTCAGGAAGACTCATCTTCATGAGTTCAAATCTGACCTTAGACACTTACTTAGCTATGTGACCCTGGACAGGTCATTTAACCCTCTTTACCTCCATTTCCTAATCTGTAAAATGAGCTGGAGAAGAAAATGGCAAAACACTCTAGTGTCTTTGCCAAGGAAACGTAGAATGGGGTCACAAAAAGTCAGACATGACTGAAAAACAAATGTACAACCACTAATGGATAAGGTGCTGGGCTTGAAATCAGGAAGACTCAAGCTCAAATTCAACCTTAAAAAGCAGTAAGTGACTTTCCAAGGTCATTATTTTTCAGTTACAATAACTGTATTCCCTTTTCCCTCCTTCCCCTTGGTAAATTGGCATTTTGTGTTTATCTTAGGGTTCTGGACCATTATTTCGGTGTCCTACTTACTGGATAGAGTGCCAGGCTTGAAGTCAACAAAACTGGATTTGAATAACTTATGAGTTGTGTGACCCTGGGGAAGTTCCTTGATTTCTGTCATCCTCAGTTTGCTCATCTGTTAAATGGAGTAATAATGATACCTACCTCTAAGGATTATTTTGAAGATCAGCTGAAAAAACATAGCAAACACTTTGCAGGCCTTTCCAGGCCTGTTTCTACATCTCTCAAGTGAAAGGGTGGGGCTTTCTCAGCTCTAACAGACTATAATTATATTTCTGAAGGTCTCAATTCAGATGAACTCTCTAACAATGTATCTCTATGGCCCAGGGGAAAGAAACATAAGAATTTCACTAGTTGCAAACTTTGCTAATTTTTCTGTTTTAAGTTTCCAGAGAATATTTTGAAAGGTAAACCAGTAGATTTCTATGTTTTTACATTTTCAAAGACAATTGTGGTTTAAGAGAGATTTCACAATTGTCATTCCTAAGGTGTCATGGTCAAAGTCTATTTCAGGTCTCCAAGTTAGTTACTGGAGAGCATATGCGTAGGAAAGCCCTGTTTACTGGCATTAGCATTTATTTTATATCAACTGGAGTGTAGATAAGGGGAAACTTTTTTCTTTTTTCTAAAATAAGAGGGGAAATACATTTGGGAATGGGATTTGGGAAATGAGAAAAAGTAAAATCCAGGCACTAGAAGAGACAGAGACTCTGAGAATTTTGAAAAAAAGACAAGTGATATAGTGAGATCACTGGACTGGGAATAAAATGGCTTGGCATCATGTCCTGAATCTTTCACTAATTAGCTTTATAACCTGAGGAAATAGTTTCATCTCTCACAAACTCAGTTTCCTTCATCTACCAAATAGGAATAACAATGCTTTGCCTACCACAGAAGAAGTGTGAAGCTTAAATGAGACATTTGATGTGATACAGCACTTTATAAATCATAAAGCTTTATACACATATAAGGAATTAAAGAGGTGGAAACAGAAAGACATATGGAATGAATAGATCACACCAGTCTATATACGCACAAAGGTAGACAGCTTATGTAGTAAAATTTGAAGAGTTCTAACTGCCAACTTAACCGTGTCTCCAAAATAAAATAAAATACTCAAAAATGTCATAATACTTGAAATTGCACCTAGAGATTCATTGCTTTGGGTTCAATAATTCCCTCTTCAGGTAGCTGGTTTTTGAAAATGTTGATAATTGCTTCCCACTATATTACTCAGAAGATGATAAGCAGTTAGATGGGTAGTCCAACAAATTAGTACATCAGAACATATATTTCATATCAATATAATCCAGTATTGAATAGGAGAGAATCTAGCTCAGTCTTGCATAGGAGTAGGAAAATGTTATGGATTGCCCTTTGGAAATGGCAAGATTATTTTAAGTTTCTCACTATTTCCAAAACACATCCTTCCTTTTTTAATTTTTAAAAATTTAATAGTATTTTGTTTTTTCCAATTATATGTAAAGACAATTTTCAGCATTCATTTTTTGGAAATATTCTGAGTTCCAATTTTTACTCCCTCCCTCCCTCCCTTCCTCCTTCCCTTCTTTCCATCTTTCCTTCCTTCCTTCCTTCCTTCCTTCCTTCCTTCCTTCCTTCCTTCCTTCCTTCCTTCCTTCCTTCCTTCCTTCCTTCCTTCCTTCCTTCCTTCCTTCCTTCCTTCCTTCCTCTTTCCCCTGCCCAAGATGGCAAGAAATCTGATACATATGCAATCATGTAAAACATATGTCCACATTACTCATGTTGTGAAAGAAGAAACAAAAGGAAAAAAACACCACCCCTCCCCCACAAGCCCCCCCAATAAAAATAGAATGCTTCAATCTACCCCAGTTCTTTCTCTGAATGTGGACAGCATTTTCCATCATGAGTCTTTTGGAATGGTTTTGGATCATTGTATTTTTGAGAAGAGTTAAGTCAGTCATAGTTGATCATCATACAATATTACTGTTACTGTGTACAATGTTCTCCTGGTTCTGCTCACTTCACACAGTATCAGTTCATGTATATCTTTCTAGGTTTTTCTGAAATTCTTCTTCTCATCATAATATTCATATACCACAACCTGTTAAGGAATTCCTCAATTGATCAGTATCTCCTCAATTTCCATTCCTTTGCTACCACAAAAAGAATTGCTATAAATATTTTTGTATATGTTGGTCCTTTTCCCTGTTTTATGATCTCTTTGGGATACAGACCTACTTACTGGATCACATTTGGCATAGTTCCAAATTATTCTCCAGAATGGTCAGATCAGTTCACAACTCCACTAACAATGTACTGAAGTCCCAATTTTCGCACATTTTCTCCAACATTTATCATTTTTATTTTCTGTCACATTATCCCATGTGATAGGTGTGAGATGGTACCTCAGAGCAAAACACATCTTTTCAACATCAGTGTTCTCACAGTGATACATGGTGGCAAATCATCTCAGAAGACTCAAAATGTCAAATGACTCAGAGGAAAATAGGAACATATATGATAGGTGTCAATGGACTGCAGCATATTACCAGTAATAACTTGCCTACCAAAAGTGACATAAAGTCATTGAAGGAATGAATAGAAAAGAAGGTGGGTCAGCCATGTAGTAAAAGTCAGGTTTTCTTCATAAGATATTAAAACACATAGATGAAGACCCCTACAAAGTTGAGTAGATTCCCTATGTAAGACTTAGAGAAATTTATAGAGGGAAAATCTTACTATGTGCCAGGCACTGTGCTAAATATTGTAGATAGAAACTGAAAAGCAAGAAAGGTCCTGCTCCCAGGGAACTCACATTCTTATTAGGGGAAATGATATATGAAGAAAGATTCAGTTTCATGGCAGATGGAAAGGCCATGTGGAATTCAGGGTTTGGACAACAAAGTAGTAGTTGGGCAGATGGTCCCCAATCAGTGATTCCTGGGAAGTGATTATAGGCTAAAGGTCAGACTAGAGTGAAAATGCTGAAGAAGTAGAGATGGGTATGTGTAGGTGTGTATGTGGGGTGGTGGTGATGGAGGTGGGAGAGTACCATGTCAGCCTGTAACTGACAGATGAACAGTAAGTAAGTACATTGTGGGAACTAGATAATTGGGGTTGAGTTAACCATGATCATGAATAAGAATCACACAGGATGAGAAGACATGCATAAGTTGTTCTGTGAATTTGTATATATCACTAAGATCATGGACCTACTGAAGTATCAAGGCAAGCATAATGGGCTTTATGGTCACTAATTTCCAAATATATATGATCATATTGATCTTAGAGCAACTGAGTGAGGTACCTAGGGTATTATTACCTCCATTTGGTAGATGAGGAAACTGAGGTCCTAGGATGGATAATATGCTAAATTGTAAACATCTAAGTCCATTAAAATGTTAACACAAGGAGGGGGTGTGGCAAGGATGGCATCACAATTTTATATGACTATCTTGGACTAGAAACTTATATTCTTTGACCTCAGGCTGATTTCCCTGTCTTTTAAAAAATATTTATTTTATTCTGAACTTAAGAAATAAAACAAGCATTTCTATAACATAGTAGAAGAGAAAAAAAGATGATTTTAAGTACATAATGAAGTTATGTAACCTTTTTTCTTCCCTCCCTCTCCCAACTTAGAGATAGATACCATTAGACACAAATATGTACATATATATATAACCACCATCCCAATTAAATTATCAAAAAGTTATTTTACCAAATTAGAAAAAAATAACAAAATTCGTTTGGAAGCACAAAAAGTCAAGAATATCAAAGGAGCTGATGACAAAAAGAGTAAAGCAAGGAGTTTTAGCAGCACCAGGTCTTAAACTATATTTTAAGGCCATAATATAAAGTGAGAAACTGGGTTTAGACCAATTACACTATTTACCCGGGTAGCTAGGTGGTGAAGTGGATAGAGCACCAGTGCAGGAGTCAGGAGGACCTGAGTTCAAATCTCACCTCAGACACTTGACGCTCACTAGCTGTGTGACCTTGGGCAAGTCACTTAACCCCAATTTCCTCATCTTGTGTCATCTCCAGTCAACCTGATGAATATCCAGTCACTGGATTCAGATGGCTCTGAAGGAGAAGTGAGACTGATGACCTGCACAGCTCTGCCTCACTCAAAACAAAGTCATGTCATTATTTCTCTGATGGCATGGTCTTCTTTGGCAATGAAGGACAAACACACACACTAGTTACCAAGATTTCCCTGTCTTTTGATTGCTTCTTCTGGTTCCATTCTGTCTTTCCCTTCTGTCCCTGCCATTGGACTCACTATCTTTGGTGAGGTGAGCATTAACTTCATGTGAGGACCAAAATAAGATAAAATATATAACCAAGGAACTTTAAAACTTCCAAGTCTTATGCAGATGTAAAGGAGTATGGAGTGAGAGAAGCAATGGCAGCCCACTAAGTGACTAATGATGGATTGCTTTAGTGTAAAGAGTGATTTATTATCAATAGAAATCCCATAAATTTAGCTCAACTATACATAATATGAGCTCTGGGAATTTCTCTACTACACGGATACATGATCTAGATTCCAGGCACCCACAGAGTATCCATCCACACTATTCTCCTTGCCCTTTTGAGTTTTGATTCAAGATCAGATTAGTTTTATTAGGGAGAAGGTGTTAGGTTGAACATAAATACAAAACTAATACCTGGCACTGACTTGCTATGTAGCCAAAGAAAAATGACTCCTCCCCTCACCCCTGTTCCTTATTTCAGGGCCTCATTTTCCTCTTCTGTAAAATAATTAACTGGATGATATTGAGGGTCTCTTCCAAGTCATTCTATGTCTATGAGCATCAGTTTCCTCAACTACAAAATGAGGGATTTGAAATAGATAATTCCTAAAGCCCATTTTAGCTCTGAAGTTCCATTGTTCTAGTGAGGAGAGATATTCATAATGGATACAGTTTAGCTTCTTGAATTAGGATGATGGCTTCCTTTTGAGGAGTGTTTCTTTATAACTGGAGAGCAAATGTCATCCCTCTTCACTCAACAACCTTCCCTAATTAGATCTTCTCTTGGTTAGAAGCCACAACTTTCACCAAACCAATTTCCAGTACTAGAAGTTACCCATCCCCATCTTCAGACAGTCAGGGGAGATGATTAATATTAATATTAATGACTAATTAATATTAGTGACTTCTCTTTGTGTGGATTGAGGTTTCAATTAAATATGTGTTGTTGGTGTTACGTCTCGTCTGGCTTTTCATTGTCCCATTGTTTTCTTGGCAAAGATACTGGAGTGGTTTGCCATTTCCTTCTTTAGCTAATTTTCTAGAGGAGGAAACTGAGGCAAACAAGGCTGAGTGATTTTTCTAGAGTCACCCAGCTTGTAAGTGTCTGAGGTCAGATTTGAACTTAGGAAGATGAGTGTTTCTGAATTCAAGTCTAGCACTGTCTACTTTGCCACCTAGTTGCTCCCATTGTACCACTTAGCTGCCCTCATAAGCTTTTAATAACTGTGCATAAAAGCCTTGTTTAGATGATAGAACACTTTAATCATCTGTTTTGTTTGCTTCAGATTTGTCTGTTGGAATTTACATTACTAATAGAATTGTAGAACGTTAGGTCTGGAAGGAGGACTTAAGAGATCATCTCGGAAAGTCCAAATTTAGCTCCTATTTGCTAAGTGCTAGGGATGCAAAGAAAGACAAAATAGTCCTTGTCCTTAAGGAGCTCACATTCTAAAGGAATCTCAATTCCAATCTTCCTTTCTAGTCTAGTACTACCCACCCCTTCATTGTAAAGATGAGGAAACTGAGATCTGACATGATGAACCTTGCATTACATTTATACTTATAGCCCCTAACATTCACTTTATTTAAATTTTGCTCAGTGTTCTTGCCTGTGGATATAATAATAGCTATTATTATAATTGCAATAATTACAGTGTAATGATACCTATCATTTATGTAAGGAGCTTTAAGGTTTGCAAAACACTTTACATACATTAATTCATTTGATCCTTATAACAATCTTGGGAAGTAGGTACCATTACTCACTCCATTTCACAATGAGAAAATTGAGGCACAGAGAGTTTAAATATTTGCCACTCTCACATAGCTCCCAAGTATCTGAGGCAGGATTTGAACTAAGATCTTCTGTCTCCAAGTTCACTCTACATATTTTTTGTGAACCTGATTGTCCATCCAGTGTGTCAGCTATTCCTTCAAGCTTTATGTTTTCTGAAGATGTAATAAGCATGCCTTCCATGTCCTTATCTACAGCAGTGATAAATTGAACGTAGAAAAGGGCCAAGTGGAGAACATTGGATCACCCTACTGATGCATCCCAAGTTTCCATCAAACTATAAATAACTCTTTGTTATGACTGGCCATTCAGTTAGGACGTATCTAGCTGTATGTTTATCCACTCCAATATCTCTGTATCTATTCCAAGGGAATATTATAAGATACTTTATAAATGCTTTGCTAAAATCTAGGTTAACTACACTGACAATATTTCTCTAACATATCAGTTTAGTAACTGATTAAAAGAGGAAATAAGATTAATTTGGCATGCCCTGTTATTCTTTCCCCCTCCCAAATTTATCAATTTATTTGCTTTCAGTTTTAAACATTCACTTATATAAGTTTTAAATTTTCTCCCCCTCCTTCCCTACTCCCTCGCCAAGATGGTATGCAATCTTATATGGGCTCTACACATACGTTCTTATTAAATACATTTTCACATTAGTCATGTTGCATAGAAGAATTTTAGCGAATGGGAGAAACCATGAGAAAAACAAAACAAAACCTAACAAAAGAGGAAATATTCTGCTTCATTTTGCATTCCAACTCCATAGATTTTTCTCTGGATATGGATGGCATTTTGCAACATGAGTCCTTTGGAAACATAATTGCTGAGAAGGGCTAAGTCTATCAAAATCATTCCTCTCACCCTGTGACTGTTACTGTGTATAATGTTCTCCTGGTTCTTCTCTCTTCACTCAGCATCAGTTCGTATAAATCTTTCCAGGTTTTTCTGAAGTCTGACTGTTTGTCATTTCTTATAGCACAGTAGTATTCCATAACATTCATCTACCACAACTTGTTCAGCCATCCCCCAATTGATGGGCATCTTCTCAATTTCCAGTTCTCTTTTTGTGGCCACCACAAAAAGAGCTGCTGTGAATATTTTTGTGCATGTGGGTCCTTTTTCAGTTTTTATGATCCCTTTGGGAATCAGCCCTAGAAGTGACATTGCTGGGTCAAAGGGTAAGCATATTTTTATAACTCTTTAATGCCCTGATATTCTTGATGAATCTATTTGTTATTAATGCTTGAATGGAAAGTGAAAAATCAACTCCAAACCAATGTATTAGATGCCTATCATGTTCTAAGAATTGTGTAAGGTAGTGAGGGAACAGATAAAAGTGAGAAAGTCTTTGCCCTCAAAGAACATAAATTCATTTCAAAAAAGTTTTAGTATTTTACTATTCTGAACTTGATAAACATGAAAGAGCATAAATATTTCTATTTACAGAGATCATTATATTTGAAATCCTGAGTCTCATGACATATGACTTTTTTAAAAAAAGTATTTCTCAAATAAGTGTGTTAGAAGTAAATCTGTCTCATCTGCCTATCTTATCCTCTGAACCTCCTGATCTTTTCTGTGTATTTTCCTTAAATGCTTTATGGATGGCATTTTCTTTCTTTCTTTTTTAGACATTTTTGTCACTATCTTCCAGGTATGCCCCGACTTAACTTCCACCCTCCCCTCCAAATGAAGTCTCCCCCTTGTAATATATTAGAATAACTGACTATTTGCAAAGCAAATCCACATAATGGTCATACCGGAAAATGTGTCTCATTTTTTAAGAATTCATTTTATTTTTAATTTATGGAATAAAACAAGCGTTACCATAACATAGTATAATTTAAAAAGATGATTACGGATGAAACTGCAAATCTGCTACATACAATGTGCTATTCCTTTTAAATAGATAATAGTTATTATGAGGATTTTTTTTCTTTTTTAAAAAATTCCCTGCCATTCCCTGCCTTAGAGATGGCTATGGCTACCATTAGACACAAATAAGTATATTATATATGTATGTGTGTGTATATATACACACATACACACACAAACACACATACTATACACACACATACTATATACACACACACATACACACATAATATATATATACACACACATACACACGTACTATATACACACACACACACATATACACACATACTTTATATACACACACACACATACTATATATACACACACACATACACACATCTATATATATACACACACATACATACATACTATATATACACACACACATACACACATACTATATATACACACATACACACATACTATATATACACACACATACACACATACTATATATACACACACACATACACACTACTATATACACACACACACATACACACATACACACACACACATACACACATCCATATATATACACACACATACACACATACTATATATACACACACATACACACATACTATATATACACACACACATACACACATACTATATATACACACATACACACATACTATATATACACACACATACACACATACTATATATACACACACACATACACACATACACACACACACATACACACATACTATATATACACACACACATACACACATACACACACACACATACACACATACTATATATACACACACACATACACACATACTATATATACACACACATACACACATACTATATATACACACACACATACACACATACTATATATACACACACATACACACATATTTTATATATATACATACACATACACACATACTATACATACACACATACTTTATATATATATACACACACACATACACACATACTATATATATACACACACATACACATACTATATATACACACACACATACATACACACATACTATATATATATATAGACCCACATACTATATATATACACACACACGCATACATACACACATACTATATATATATACACACACACTATATATATATACACACACACATACACGCATACTGTGTATATATATGTATATATATATTATATATATATATATACCCCTATATATGTAAAATTATTCTATGTATACTTTTTTTATTAGTTCTTTCTCTGGATGCAGATAATATCTTTCTTCATATTTCCTTTAAATTAATTTGGGTATTATTATTATTATATTATACATATTATATTATACATATATTACATATATTGGTTACTATTACTATTATCATCAGAATGACTTATTCTCTCAAAGTCATTCTTAAAACTCTTGTATACAATGTTCCCTTGGTTCTGCTCTTTTCACTCTCCATTATTTCGTGCAAGTCTTTCTATGTTTTTCTAAGATCATTGAGCTCATCATCTCTTATAGCACAGTAGTGTTCTATCACAATAATACACCACAACTTGTTCAGTCCTTCCCCAGTTGATGGACATCCCTGAAAAATCCAGTTCTTTGCCACTACAAAGAGAGCTGCTATAAACATTGTAG
This sequence comes from Bettongia penicillata ogilbyi, assembly GCA_023548195.1. Taxonomy (NCBI): domain Eukaryota; kingdom Metazoa; phylum Chordata; class Mammalia; order Diprotodontia; family Potoroidae; genus Bettongia; species Bettongia penicillata. Next base: position 9,073,496 of record JAJHZJ010000336.1, read on the forward strand.
AACATATAGGTTCTTTTCCTTTTTTCCTAATCATCTCTGGAAATAGAACTACTAGTTGTAATTTTGGGTTAAAGGGTGTAGGCATTTTAATAACTCTTTGGGCATAATTACAGATTGTGCTCCAAAATGACTACCTCTTGACCATCAGTTCTCTGTAAAGATGTGGGAAACATGTTTCTGTATTGGTCTCCTGGAGTGGGGGGGGTGTCATTGCACTGATCCGAATTCTTAGCTTTATCGAAATTGATTCTCTTTATGTAGTAAGATTCAGGACTCACTTCTCCAACTTACATTTTGTTGTAGCTTTTTTTTTTTGCTAATACTTTATTTGATTTTTTTAAAAAAATTCAATGATATTCATTGACAATATTAGTCTACAGTTTTTGTTCTTTGCTTTTCTCTACATGGTTCACATGTTAGCACCATATTTATATCATAAAAAGAATTTGTGGGATCATCTCATTATTTTATTTTTTGCAAGTAGTTTTTGTAATATTGGAAAATGTTCTTTTCAGTTTTGTTAAAATTTCCTTATAAATCAATTTGGTTCTGTTTTTTTCTTCCATAAGAAGTTAATTTAAGGTCTTTTCAATTAATTTTTCTGATATCGGGCTATTCAGATTTTCTATTCTTTGTTCTTTTAATCTGGATTTCAAAATATTTAATATATTTAAATTAAAATATTTTGTAAATATTCATCCATTCATAAGTTATCAACTTATTGGTGTGTGATTAGACAAACATTTCCAACAATTTCCTTTATTTCCTCTTTATTTGTATTGTATTCTATCTCAGTTTTCACCTTGTTAATGTGGTTACATTCAGTGGTACAGATCAGAACCTTTCCATGTCTATCTTTCTTCTTTGACAATGTCTTCTCACATTTATGTCTTCCTATAAATCTATCATGGGGTGGGAAGGAGAATGGAGGCCCTCAAATTTCTGAGGAGGGGAGATTCTTTGTCATTCTCCTGACATTGTGTAGATCCTAATGAATCATGTAGGGTGTTCATCAGATATCCCATTCTCTTAGTATTTGATCAGTCCTCTCCCTTTTTTTCCCCATTCATCTATTTTTGTTTTTTTCTGATGGAGCAGCTAGGTGGCACAGTTGATAGAGCACTGGACCTGGAGTCAGGAATATATGAATTCAAATTCAGCTTCAGACACTGACTATCTGTGTGGCCCTGGGCAAGTCACTTAACTCTGTTTGTCTCAATTTCTTTATCTGTAAAATGAGCTGAAGAGGGAAATGGCAAACTACTCCAGTATCTTTGCCAAGAAAATCCCAAATGGAGTCATGAAGAGCTGGGCATAACTGAACAACAACCCATTTCATTCTGTCCTTTATGTAATTTATTTTTTATATTCTATGTTATAATAGATTGCAATTTACTTAAATTTATTTTTCCTCTTTTCATTGCCCTTTGGGTTATACTCAACTTCAAAGTCTCCAAGTCTGTAGCATTCCATGACTTGAAACAATACAACCATGATGAAAGAACACTGGCGTTGTTCGTATCATGCTTTGTATTTGTGAATTGTTTTACAAATTCGGAAGTACTTTGACATACACTGGTTATTTCAAATGATTCTTCAGACCACCTTGTCAGGTCAGAAAGGCAGATTTTATTCCCTTTATAGACCTAGAGACCTTGAGGGGTTAAGGAATACTTTTCTCAAAGCCATATGGAATCATTGTTTGAGTTGGGAATGTAATTCTGATCTTTGAATTTCTGAAACACTGTGCTTTCCACACATTACACTATGTTATGTGTAAAAGGAAAGAAATGTGGATTACACACTAGTTGCCAGGAAACCTTGGTCCCTTAAGTATGATGCTATTTTAGCAGAGGAACTTCCAGCGAGCGTCACAGTAGTACCTCTCACAAATGTAGTAAATATCATTGAGAAATAAACAAAGTGTGAAGCAATGTGGTTCAGTGGAAAGAATTCTGGATTTGGAGTCAGAGGACCTGAGTGTGAATACTGACTCTATCCCTCACTACCTAAGTGACCTTGGAGAACTCACTTTTCTCTAGCCCATAGTGCCTTTGACACAGTAAGAGAGTTAGAGAAGATGGCTTCTAAGATCCCTTCACTTATTTTCTTGGGCAAGTCACTTAACCTTTGTTTGCCTCAGTTTCCAAGTGAGATTGTATTTGTCAAGTACTTAACACAATGCCTGACAATTATTAGATGCTGCATTAATGTTATCGTTGTTATCTACTATACAATGATGGAATCCAGCTAGATGACCTCTAAGATCTCTTCCAGTTCTACATCTTGAACTCTGGTATGCTGTGATTTTTTTACTTAACATATAGGACTTAGGCTTTGTTCTGCTTGGCTCTAGAAAACAGAAGTAGAGCTAAAGGGCCTGGGAAGCATAGTCCAGATCTATAATAAGGAAACTTCTTAATAACTGAGGCTTTTAAAAAATCACATGTGATAAAATCTGTAAAGCACTTTATAAACCTCAAGCACATATTTCTATGTGTATTTTATATGTATGTGTGTGTGTTTATTGCTTATTGACTGAATACATGATGATAATTATCATTTGCTTAAGCAATGAATAGAATACTTTAGGAATTTCACAGTACTGATTTTCCAAAGTCATAGAGGTGGTTCCCGATGTAGGTAGCAGTTGGATTCAATGACCTCTAAGGTGTCTTCCAATGCTAAGGTATAAAGTCCATTTGAATAAGTTGGCTACAGTTCCTGATCAGCCATCCAGGCATGGGTTAATACTAGAAAGCAGAGAGGGTGAGAAGGAAAGAGGGTGGTGCTTTCTGTCCCCTAAACAGACATTAATTAAATGTTTTGTTCTTTGTAAGAAGATGAGGGTTGTACAACGTAGTGACTTATAACAAGCAATCTTAGTCAACATCAAGGTCACTCAGACCACCCAGAGTTGTATGATCACTGAAACTCAGTGCTGAAAATGAGTATCTGTGTGTCTGTGGTTAGGGGAAAGATTTTGTCTTTTTCATGTAGATGGGATGTAAAGGGCAGAAAATAAGCAAACAAACCTGTAGATCTTCGGTTCCCTGAGATGCTCAGTAGGTGAAACTACGTATCAGCTTTGTATGTCTCATTTTGGGTCCTTTACAACATTTCATAGGTTTGATTAAAAAAAATTCTTTTGAGCTACAACCTTTCCAGTAACAAATAGTAGACATCAGATCCAAAGGGTAACATTCAAATAACATTGCTATAAAAATATCGTAATGAACTTTGCCTTCTGTGACTTAAGCACATCTAACATAACCTATTTATGAACCAAATTGGAGAAATCAAGACTTTAGTCTGATTTTTGGAATTAAGGATATTTGTATCAGGGCCATTTAGCTCCAAGAGTTTAACTCTTTGATACCTAGAGGGGGAAAAAACGTGAAACGAGATCAAATCGGAAAATTAAGTCTCTATTTTTATGCTTAACATTGAGTCTCATTAAAAATGGCTAAGGATCCATTGAGCAGAAATGAAACAGTGGCTACATTCTCAAACTGTCAAATTGTTCAGGCCATATGTTCCTTTAGGTATGTTTCATTAACTAGTATTTTCTGCAGGAGGAGTTGTATCCCTGATTCTAAATTTACATGTATTGAGTTGGCTTATCCGTACATATGTGCTGTTTCACCCCAGGAGAATGTAAACTGCTTGAGGGTAGAGTGTTTCCATTTTTATCTTTTTGTCTTGGTGCCTGTCACATGATTGGGGGATCTTGAACCAGTCACTTAACTTTTCTAGGTTTCCATATCCTCATTTGCAAAATGAGGAGGTTGAAAATCCTATGTATTAAATTGAATTATTTTGATAACAACAAATCTCAACAACTTTTTAAAAATTTTTTAACATGCAGCTAAATCTTGAAGGGTGCCTAGGAGACAGGAGATGGTCCTTTTTTCTGATGGCCTTAGCCAGTCAGATTCAAAATTCAATAAAGTTCATCTTCATTCCTTTGAAATGTCTCTTGCTTCTTTCTTCTACCTTCTTCCTCCTCCTCCTCTTCCTCCTTCATTCTCCTTCTCCTCCTCCTTCTTCTACCCTCAGTGTTGGAACAATGAATTTTCGGACTGGATCAAGTCCTGAAAACAATATTTGGGACAACAGTTGAAGGCATGAAATATGACTTCAGTTTAAAGGAAGGGGGTGGAATGGTACCTTGTGGTGGGGAGAACAGAGTGTTGGATAGTATCGTCAGGCCACTACTGCAGAGACTGCCGCACGGAGGAAGGCTGGAGCGGGGAAGCAGGACTGGGTAGGAAAAGAGCTCACATGCCATCTGGTCGTTTCTTATTTTAACTAATTATTTTTGCAAAGTAGGTGTTAAGTTCTGTTGCTTATACACTGCTGATGTCCTACAAGTGCTGTCAGCGCCCTCTAAATTTGGCACCCTGGGGCTAAGATCTGATCACTTCTTCCGAATTGCAGCTCTCTGGTCTCCCTGCTCCCTTCCCCCAATATATGCTTTATCATATCTTTTTCCTTATCCCCTCTTGCTCTGCCCTTCCTCATTTAGGAGCCATTCATGCCCCAGTTGCTGAAACCTAGGTAATCTGATATATTAACCCATACTAACCCATACTAATAAGAGTTAAATGATTAATTTTTTAGGTCTCCCTGGTCATATAATTCTTTCAGGCACCAAATATACACTTGTTACTGGAAGTTCTTTGAGGGGTAGCACTAAGGATGGGAACTTCAGGTACATTCCTACTTGGAAAGATGATATTTGTAAGTCATGAGACTTTACTTAGTTATTAGGGTGGTGGGAAGAGAGATAGATAGATAGATAGATGGCACAGGGTAAATTGAATATGAAGGGATAATAAAAAAAATAAAACTAAGGGGTGAGAGAGGAATATATTATGTGAGGTAGAAGTAGATAAATTTTCTCACATAAAAGAGGCAAGAAGAAGTTTCAGGAAGGAGAAGAGGAGGAAGGTAAGAGGGAATGAGTGAACCTTACTCTCATCAGATTTGACTTAAGGAGGGAATAACATACACACTCAATTAGGTGTCTTACCCTACAGGAAAGTAAGAGAGAAAGGGGTATGAGGGGGAGTGATAAAAGGGAGGGCAAATTGGGTAAGGGGGTGGTCAGAAGCAAACACTTTTGAAAGAGGACAGGGTCAAAGTCGAAAATACAATAAGTGGAGGGTGGGATAGGATGGAGGGCAATATAGTTAGTCATTTACACCGTGACTATTATGGAAGTGTTTGTATAACTACACATGTAAAACCTATATTCAATTTCTTGTCCTCTCAATGAAGGTGGGTGGGGAGGGAAGAAGAAAGAATATCTGGAACTCAAAGTTTTAAAAACAAATGTTGTAAATTGTTTTTCCATGCAACTGGTAAAAAAGATAAAAAGGGTATAGAAATCTATATTTCCCTACAAGAAAGTAAGGGGTAAGGGAATAAGGGGTGATGAAAAAAGAGTGGGTAGACTAGGGAAAGGGGTAATTAGAAAGCATATCATATGGGGTGGGGGAAGGGAGAGATGGGGAGATAATCTGGAACTCAAAATCTTGTGGAAATGAATGCTGAAAACTAAAAATAAATAAATAAACAAACAAACAAACAAATAAATAAATAAATAACAGTAATGCGTGTGTGCTCCATCCTTCATTGTCAAAGAAGACCATGCCATCAGAGACATGATGACATGACTTGCACTTGACTTTGTGAAGGAATGAGGGAGGGCTGTGCAGGTCACCAGCTTCACTTCTCCTCTAGAGCCATCTGAATCTAGTGACCAGATATTCATCAGGGTAACTGGAGATGACCTAGGATGAGGATGAAGCAATTGGGGTTAAGTGACTTGCCCAAGATCACACAGCTAGTGAGTGTCTAGTGTCTGAGGTGAGATTTGAACTCAGGTCCTCCTGACTCCTGCTCTATCCACTGCACCACCTAGCTGCCCCTAGCCAAAAGGTAAAATAGCAAAATATTCCCTCCTCCCTCTAATCCTTCAAGACCTTTCAGTCATCCTGATCTCATCCTGAAATTTTAACTATTAATCTATCACTGCTGGACACTTGTTCTTGAGGTCCAAATCACTTGGAAGGATTTTGGAAGAGATTCAATTTCCACTTGTCAGGGATATAGTAGAAAGGATTTCTAAAATGGGTGGGTGATGGGAATAGATAATTTTAAAGATCCTCTATATCTCAAACATTAAATTAATTGAAACATAAATGTGTAAATAAGTCTGAGACTTCATTAATATGGGTATTTCCTCCACTGATGCAGGTTTCTACCTCTCTATGCCTTTTCATCCTGTGTGATACTTATCCATTTCTTTCTATAAATCTTCCTCTGATGGTTTATGTAGCTTGACCTGAAACCTAAAGTTCATCTTGGAAGAGGTACATCACACAATAAAACTAAAAGCAGATTTATTAGCACCCTTGTCTGGCCAAAAAGTGGTCAGAGAATTGACCTCATTTGTTTTTATGGATGGTATTACCTGGAATCTGCATGTTATTAATTGGCCAATAATAAAACATGTACATATACATACATATATATATATATATATGTCTCTCTCTCTCTCTCTCTCTCTCTTTCTCTCTCTCTCTCTCTCTCTCTCTCTCTCTCTCTCTCTCTCTCTCTCTCTCTCTCTCTCTCTCTCCCCCCCTCTGAATCTGTTTATCTAATCACAGTTATCTAGAGAAGTTAGCTGTTTTTTTTTTTTTTATCATGGACCCCTTTGGAAGTCTAGTGAAACTTAGCACCTTTTCAGAATAATGTTTTTAAATACAAATAAGAAAATACAGTTTACAAAGAAAAACAATTACATTGAACTCAAGTAAAAAAAAACACCAAAAAAATCATGGACTGCCTGAAATCTTTGCATGCACTCGTTAGGTGTATGTGGACCCCAATTTAAAAATTTTTGATTTAGAACAGAGAAAAAAGCCTACTTCTTCTTGTTGACCTGTACACTGCTATATGTACTACATATTAATCTAATACTAATTAAATGAGATAATATTTGTAAAGTGCTTGGCATAATACCTTGCACACATTAGATACTATATAAATGAACATTCACCCCCACCTTTACCTAATATGGGGCTGCCTCTAGCAGTGGGCAGTTTGAGATCAAAAGGCTCTTGAGCTATGTGTAATCACCGATGCCATCATGGACATGTCTCCTACCTGTGTTACTTAGGGATAGCCATTTTACTTCTCTGACTTTCAGTTTTCTCATCATGAGAATGAAGGACTTGTGCCATATGGCCTCTATGGTTCCTTCTACCTCTACTTCTGTGGTTCCATGAATTCAGCCAGGTCCCAATTAGTGAAAATAATGAATTCCCTGAAATGGTTACATATATTCAATTTCTCACTATTCAAAGTAATAATTATGTAAAATATGGCAGTTGGTTTCTATTCCAATGGAAATGGGCAGTGTGAATTTGAATAACATGACTACTTCACTTGATTCATTATTCACAATAATCCGGACTTGGTTATATATGGCTATTCTAACTTCCTTTCTGATCATACATACCCTTCAACATGTCTTTTATGACACTTCTTCCATCAAGGTCCTTAATGGTAATATGCTTCAGCATTCTTGTATCCATCACAAATATTGCCCTGTGGGTAACCCAGGACTTTGATTTTTCTGAGATTATAGAATTTTATGACTTTTGGCCATACCAGGTAGGAGTATGGGTTGAGTCTTTGTCTCGGTTCCCACTGGGTTGAGTCCTGAAGATAACTCCTGAAAGACACTCCCTATTCCTCATAGCATTGATACTGAGCTGGCTGCAATACTTAGATGTGAGGATGCCAAGAGCCCTAATATCTGGTTCTCTTGACCTTTCAAAACTTACAAGATAGGAATCTTGAATCCCTTCAACTAGAATAAAAAAAAGACAACTAACACAATGATCAAGATCCAAGGTCCTTGTCATCATGAGGAGAATGAATATTTATTTTAAAGAAAAGGCTTTGGTAGCTGTGAGAAGTTTTCTACAAAGTTTTGTGCAATTTTTGAAATATCATCTGTTATGATCTTTTCTTATTTGATTCAGAGTCTGGGCTCATTGTCTATCTGCAAAATCTATCCAATACCTATCTGTCTATCTATCTATCTATCTATCTATCTATCTATCTATCTATCTATCTATCTATCTATCTATCTATCTATGATTTAGTTGGTAGATTACCCATCCAATTGTGCGCTGTAGTCTCAGCAATATGTGTTCTCCATTCACTTCTATTCTTCCATTGTGTTTGGTTAGGCCATTATATTTCCTATGATTTTAAGAAATCCCCTTTTCCCTTTTGAATATGTTGCTTATGTGGCATTGAATACATAAATCTTACCTTACTAGTGCATTTGTTAATTAAAAAGTTTTTATTTAATTTTTCAGTCCAGGGTTAAAGGCATTTGAAGCAAGTTGGAACCTGAAT